>OMKL01002635.1:29165-43342 GCA_900302295.1 Parasudis fraserbrunneri
TTCTTTATTAACAAAACAACATACTTCAACATACACCGGTACAGTTTACACAGTACAGAACAGTTCAGTATGAGGTCTGTTAATCGGATAAAAACCCAAATAAGTCTTTCAACTTGTTTAAATTGGGGTCCTTGGTACTCAATTCATGGTGAATGGTCTAACATGCAGTGCACCCATTTTCACCCCTAGGTGTCACTGACAGCTATCTCTCATTCTTGCCCAGACAGAATGACAGCTAAGGAAATAAATTGATGATAAACACTCATCTCCACTCCATTATACATTTTTAAATGGGAGTTAGATGGGAGGCATCAGGAGAATTAGGATTTTTTTTACTAGCAGTAGGCTACTTTTTAAATGAGAGTTAGATAGGAGGCATTGGGGAAAGATACAAATATTGATCAACTAATGAACATTGCACAGAGATTACAAACACTTTGGCTAAATAAGCTTAGCTTAATGCCATTTGGTGTGCACTTTTATCCAACACGCCTTATCCATTACTTACTATTTTAGCATGTTTGGCTCCAGTGGAAAGTGAACTCCTAATCCTGGCAGCGTTACTGCCATGCTCTACCCATTTCATTATATAGGACCACCGACACAATGACAAGCGCTGCAGAAGAACATTGAAGATGTGAGAGTAAACAATTCATTCTCAATTTCTTTGTGTATGTGACATAATTGACTAGCATCAAAATCACTTATAAGTTGACAAATATGGACTGGTACCAGACTGTTTAATTATACAGTCTTTGCTCTATATTGGCTGCTTTACCTCTGATGCCAGCCCCCACCCCATCTCCCATTCTCTTTGATCTTATAGCGATGTTCATCCTGGATTGTGTTTCTGCTTCCCTGGACACAGAGAGATGCACAGCTTGATTAACAGCCACAGTTTGGTTTTGAAGTGTTTTACATAATGCTCCTCCTGTGCCAGAGGTGACATAGTGTTTTACTCAGAGAGCAATGAAATCACATCACTGCCTGAGTGGTGTTGTGTTGCAGATAGACAGGCTAGAATAGCAACCATCTGAAATTGTGGCATTTCTCCTTTAGGTTTAAGTAATGACACCAATCAACCATAGCTTATAATGTAACCAGTGTCACATTACACAGATATATCGAATATTAGGTCCTGGGAATGCTGGCCATTTTCATACTGCAGAGTGGATCTGACTCAGGTAAAATCTGTTCACATTTAGTTTTATTGACTAAGGTTTTGGTAGTGAGAAAATGCCCTCTGTATGCAGCTCAACACAGCGGTAGCAGATGGATACACGGTGAAACCTGAGACGACAATGCACTTTCCATTTGTTTTGACATGGGAGCTTTGTGAGAGGTTCAGTCCTAGCATTCAGATTATATCTGAGTAGCCTAGGTACAGGCAGTAGGTAGGTATAATGTTTGGTGTGAGTGATGTAATGTCTCAGAGAAAGAAAAACTGTCATGCTCTTTGCTGGTAATCAGTTCACAGGGGGGCTGACCCTCAGGTCTAGACAATAAAAGACAACCAGTCTGAACTCATTCAAAAAGGCAAAGGGCTTGTAATGTAAAGTGGTTTGTGTGCCTTAGAGAGATCCTTCTGTGATCTCCTCAGCCTAAGTCTGGCACTGTTTGGAGCTAAGCTGCCATGAACTAGATCCAAGGATAAAAAAGGAGACCTCTGAAATGGTCTGGTATTTTTGTTTTTGGCAAGACGGAGAGGTAATACTTTTTTTTTTTCTCTTTGCAATATCTGGTTTCTGTAAAAATTTTTGTAGAGAGCAGATTATGTAAAAATTGAAATTCAGTCTGTATTCTCATAGGGCATCACATCACAGGCCACCCACCTAGACAATGAATGTGTATTGTATTACACCACAAATTGTATCAACAGAACATTTTTACCTCTACTTGCATACTGCATGTAATGGCAGAATGCAGTAACATGTGTTAAGTGTGCAGGGTCTAATGTTTCCTCATATCAGAATAGCTGCAGCTGCCTTGCACCTCAATGTGTTGTTGTTGTTGTCATGTATCAGTGACCACATCCTTCCTCATGTGAAGAAGGGAACTGTCCTTTGCCATCATGATTGGTGTCTAAACAAGGGGTGCAGGAGGCTGTAGTGCTTACTTACTGGCAGTATTCTCAAGGGATCAGTCAGCATTTACCCCAAAAAAATATAAAAGCCTGGAGGGGGTCACCACTCTGAATAGTTTAGGAAGTACACTGCTTTAGGGTCCACAAAGTGTGAGGTGCAGTAAAGACTGCTGTAGGTCGACATAATAAAATGGGTTACAATGCAGTGAACGAAATCAGTCCTGGCCTCAGGGAGCTATCCTGCCTGTTCCAAGGAAAGTAAAATAAGAGAAGGAGGCGGGACTTACCAAAATGATTACCAAGGTAAAACAATGATAAGACTATAGAGTAGGGTCTCTTGACACTGAACAATTTTCTCACCAATTTTATTTGTTCCTTGAACGTGTGCTTTTACAGGCTATCAAGAAATAGAAAACCTTCCCCTTAAAATATAAACCTCTTTGTTTTTAATAAGTTTTAAAACTCATAGATTAATGTGCACTACATATGGTTCAACACATGGATAATAAGGCAGCATTAGAGAACCGTGTTATAGGTGTTAAATCCCTTTATATGTTCTTAGTCCCATGCTTGAAATTCTCAAGCTATTCCCATGGTGCTGGCATTAGATAGAGTTGAATAGGTTTGCATTTGCAGCTCTATGCATTCGTAATCATGGACAATGGAGGCATAATCTCACCAAAATGCTTCCATGTGCCCCTAGTTTAATGTATTCTAACTGCTCTCTATTCAAACCCCCAAGAGATTTATTTCTCATTTGAATAGATGAAATTCACATTAGGTGACATAATCTTAATAATAGCCTATTTTATAATCTTAAGCTTCATGTGAGGAATTTAATTGTCCTTGCCTGCTTTTTGTGTGAAATCATACTGTATTCAAATTGTCAATTATTCAGTAGGCTATATAAATGGAGAGAAATAACTAGACTACATTTTGTATTTTTTTTTTTGTCACTACAGCAGAAAGTGTTCTGAGTTCAAAGACTGAAAACCCCAGTAGACATCCCATTAGGGAGGGCCTGGAAACTCTTTACAGGACACAGGTGGGGAGTCACTTTCATTACAGTCGCCCCTTTAATTTCCACTGGTGTGGCCCCCTGCAGAGCCATAGTGCTCCGTCCTTACTGCTTTGCATTAAAGACTTCCTCTCTTCATTTCGTCTTTGACCTAGAGTACTGCAATGATAGAAAACACATTTGAGTCTGCGAGAAAAGCATGTTAGTGTAAAGAGAGACCACAGCTCTTTATTGACCACTAGCGTGGAGGCCATAGTGGCATGTATGGCTGCAGACCGGCTTATGATGTGAAGATTCCTGGTCATTCGCCAGTGTTCATGTGTTTTGCTACATGCTTGCCTGCACTGTGCGCTGGGCCTCTCGCTAATACAACACAACACTACTGTAGCATTGTATAATATATATATATTATAATATATAATATCATAATATAATATATATATTATATATGTATGAGACAGTATTCAAGAATGATCCCACAATCTCTATACCACTCCTTTATGGTATCAGTCATACAATGAGCTGATAATGGACTGTATTTTACTCTATGTGGCAACATAGCACCTTAAACTATACTCATCTGACTGAAGAGAGCTCAGAACCCCAATCCACCTGTTCAAACAGAGAGGGGAGATGAGGACAATGTGTCACGCAATGGACAGATAACATTAACACCTGCTGTGCTTAAGGGGCCTGAGTAGACAGTGATGTCACCGCCAATGGCATCAACTTCAGTGAAAATCATGGAGAATTTAGAGACTTCAGTGCAGCCAAAGCAGTTGAGGTGAGGATGACTTCACTCTGCTCAGAGAACATATAATAAACATGCTGTAATCAACTTTTCTTGAACCTCATTATGTGAGTGGTGGAAAGTGCTGGAGAATCCGACGCAAACAGGCCCATTAGGTGAATTATTAAGAAGCAGGACTGCAGTCAGTGGGCTTGGTGAATTAGTATTGGCAGAAGTCACCATTCAAACATGCATGACTGAAAAATTACAATAGAGTGGGGTGCAATTACCTTTCCCAAATCAGTGCGTGTCGGATTATGTTACCATGCGTCGAGAGCCATTACTGCAGTGAGGCTCTCATCTCTTATGAGTCAGAGGACCTCAGAGCCAGTGCATGGCATTTGCAACTGGAGTTATTTATGGTTGTTCTGGGATTAAGTGTGCACCCATTGATTATTAAACCATTATATATATATATATTATTATTATTATTGTTTTTTTTGTTTTTGTTTTTTTTATTGCTTTAGAGACTGGCTTATATGTACATAGTTCTTATCCACTAAAGAAAGCAGCATGATTTAGAGTTAAAACACCTCAAGTGATAATTGCTATTGCTTCAGGTGCTGTCCACTAACAAAGAAATCTTACAGACAGGGTACAGTAGGTGGTCATGTATTATGTCTTTGTTATGTAATCTGTATCAAATGTACCACTTCTCTGAGGAAAAGCTGACTGAAAACTTAATTTCCTCCCCTGGTGTTTTTACATACGTGCCATTCTGAGGGTCAGTGGCTTATAGCCAAGCAGACAAGAGAGAAATCATCCACATGTGGCTACAAGCATCAAATTTGGCATGAAGGTTCTCTCGGATCTACTTTGCTGAAAAAGAACGTTAACCACTTACAAATCCAACATGGCCGCCATTTTTCAAGATGGCTGCCACCGACAATACAGAAATGCCATTTCCATCATAGAATTGGATCTCAATAAGTTATTAATTCCCTTAATTGAAATACAACTCTCTTTTCATGCCTGAAAATACTAGCTGGGGTTGAAGGGTTGGTCATTAGCAATGCATGTCATATTTCCAAGAATAATAGTGAGTAAGCCTCTGGCAGCAGGTTTGACGCAAGGATGCAGGGTGCTCGCATTCAACTTCTCCAGCTCTGCTCTCAATTCTAGGAAATGGACTTGTGAAATCAGTTAAGAGGTAGGCTGTCATAATTCAAATGTTACTGTGCTGTCAATCGAATAATGTAACTGATGTGAGCGTTGAATGTGGTCTGAGATTCAAAAGTGGAATTTTGTGAATGTGTCTACAGACTGACTATTACAGATGGTGTTGCTGCAACAGAGTGGCACCAGCCTCACCAGGGGATTAGCCAGATCCTGGGCCATTTAGCTCATGTGTCCAGGTCATTAAAAGCCTCACAGACAGGCAGAGCTCAGGCTGAGATCAACCTTAACACTATGGACCAGAAATATTAACGCTGCTGTCCCTTAGCAGCCCCATACAGTATGCCAATCACAGTAGTGGATGTGGACATGCTCAAAGGATAATTGGTCTGTCCACTATGATATAGAAGCCTGCAGTGTCCATTTTGGCTGGATTTGATGCATGTGGCTGCACACTGATTTGTCAAACAGTGAATCATTTCTGAGCTAAACCTTTCATTTTAAATTCAGAAATAAGAGACCGACAATGTGGCCATAAAAGAACTGAGATGTTCTATGACCTCAGATAAATTAGATTCAGGGGGGAACTTGCTCTCAACCATAAGGGTATTCATAATAATGAACTCACAAAATTATTAATGGGGCCACTGACTATTCCATGTTATTGATTAGTCAAGGGGTGCCCCTAAAACAAAGTAACCACTGGCCCCATTGCCCCTCGTGCCTGTCTGATCGATCTATTCATCCGCTGAGGCAGCTATTGTCTTCATTTATTCTCACTGGTGACCCAGTGACCTCTAAGATAAAACATTGTTCTTAGAGGTCAGTGCAGAAATAAGGAGACCCCTCATCCCTCCAGAATCAGGCTAAGTTTAGGCTTCACAAATCTCATTGAAGTCCTAGACAGTCTGTATATGATGTATAACCTGTTTTATTAGATTACAGTCAAAGAGGCATCCTGTTGCAGCTGAAATACAATTAGCCTATACCCTATGGAACTATATGCACAAGGAATGCAGACATGTGATATGTAATGATGCTCTTGTGAGTTTCATTTGTGTGACTTGAATATTTTGGTGAGTGACTTGAAAGGAAGAAATCAATGTGAACAATTGAACAGCAAGTGCATTGCTATTGGTGGCTGTATCTCCTCACTTAGGCTATTTAGGCGATGTTAGACCTCAGTTTCTCTGTTATAGTAGGTATATAATTTTGCACAAAAACATTAGTTTGCAAAGTGCAGGGAATTATTTCACATAAATGCATCAAACAATATATGCTGGGGTAGGATAGGTAGGCCTACTAATTCTGTGACATTATAGACTTTGGCAGGAGAGAAGTAAGATTTTAATAAAGTAAGCTTTAAATAGTGGGAGTGAGCTTTTAATTAGTTCACTCACATTTGGAATGATTATCCCGTAAACAGAGTGGTGGAATTCATCATTCCTGCGAAGTTATTTGAGAATAATTCCATGGGCAAAGGTTGTCCCGCCCTCCAGAAAGGGAGAGGGGTGCTCACTCACCTCACCCTCCCAAGCAGACCGCGCGCACAAACTTTGGGGACAAGTTTCCTTCGGGAGCACATCGCGCAGTGATCTGGAACGCAAGATCAGCAACGTTTGGTGAGTGGATTTTTACTAGAAGCTGCCGTTAGTTAAAAACTTTTGCGTTCCGTATGAGACAGTGCGAGAGTCGTTAGTGCAATTGTAGTGGATGAGAAATGTGTGCCTTCCATTCATCATGTCAGCACATGACGTGACAGCACTGGCATCAATATTGTGACTTTAATTTTCCCCTGCCCTGAAATGATCCCCCGGCCATTAAGGGAAGAAAAATAGGTACGCAAATGAAAGTGCTGTCATGTCATAGGTTTTCATATCGGTATGTCATATGACTTTGATCTTGGATCTTATCTCAGATTTCCTTGAGAGACCTAATTTATTTAGCCAGAGGCGAATTGCATCATTTCTATTTTATTAATTTGTTATGTGTTTTTAATTTGCCCAAATTATATTATTGTCACCTAGGTCCTATGGCAACACTGTGCTGCAGGACCTAAGACCAGATGTGCAACTATTGAACAGTTAACTCTTACAGATGACTGGCCATGTTCAGCATGTAGCACGGAATTCAGAGTTTTGATTGTATCTAGATGTTTTAGAAATGTACAAATTAACTTTAAGAACTAAGTTATTGCTTTCCAATAAGGCATCGCCCGGTTAAGCCAGCCATTAATTATTGCCTAAATCTTAAATCAGCTTTGAAGATAAACATTACAACATGTTTGCTTTTGAAGAACTGGTGGTCTTTGATGGGAGAAACCAGTGTTTTGTATCACAGTGAGCAAAGGATAAAGGTCACACTCTTGGCTACTGGGATGACAAAGCACACAGCCAATATTTAGAAAGCTTTGCAGGACACTGGCTGAACTGATTAAAGGGTTAAAGCAAACAATCTACAGTAGCTTTTTGTTTCATTCACAGAAAAGAGCCATATCAAGGTCAGCAAAGGTAAAACCAGATGTGTCTTTTATATCCAGCTTATCCAGCTTATCACGTGTTCACCTTTGTCTTTTAAGATCTCACTAATGTTCTTAGGCAGACACTTGTATTTTGGTGCTTTGTGGCTGAGCTCAATGTTGTTAAAGCACCAAACCAGTGGAGCATGTGCCAGTTAAAGACTGCAAGATCTGGTAAAATGATTTTGTACCCACAGTACACAAAGACATCATTGATTCCCTAAATGGTGTAGTTCTTGCCATTCCATGGCCTTGCCTGTGTGATGAAATGAGAGACACATAGCTTCAAATGTGAGAGAGGCTGCCATAGTTAGATTGTCCTTCTTTCTTTCTTTCTTTCTTTCTTTCTTTCTTTCTTTCTTTCTTTCTTTCTTTCTTTCTTTCTTTCTTTCTTTCAATTATATAATACTATTGGGCTCATTAATCAAGGGAAAAGGTTTTCCACCACCAGTGTATGGTGAAGTGGATTCTCTTGGACACAAACTCAAGTACACTACGTAAGTGCTCAACAAGCCTTCTTTCATTTGTACGTATGGATATACTGAAGTGTTTTAAATCATACTTTAGAGTGAATGTGTTTCCTGTTTTGAATTACACAATTCTTCAGGTTTTGTTGAAAAAACGTGTCTTTCTGTAGAGATGCTAAGAGTTGTGAGATGTAACTGAGGACTTGCAGACGTGTCGGAGCAGGTTTCTCTATACACCAATGTACACATGAGTGTGGAAGGTGTCTATTGAGGAAAATATAACATGTCAACATGGGCTGACTTTTGCCCTCTCTGACTGCTAGAATCTATGCACCATTATAGTCTTTTGAGGGAGACAAATAACACGCACACCACTGTGTGCTCTCTTTAGTGGTGCAGGGAATTGAACCCCAGATCAGGTCCATTTAGAGAACAGATGATGCCCGCACACACAGATTCACCTCTGCATTCGTTTATGTGCCTAAGTGCCAACGTTTTAGTACCAAGACCTTTCTCAAGTCATGTCATGTCCGGTGAAAGACCTTGGGACCAAAACAAAAATTTAATTTAAATTTAAATAAATCAATGCAGAGGTGAATCAGTGTGTGGGAGTTGTCTGTTCTCTACATGATCATTACAGTCTTTACACATGCAATTTGGGGATAATGGGATAGCATTTGGCTCTGAAAAAAGCACTGTTGTCATCTCTGCTGTGAATTGTGCAATAAGTAGAGGGAATATCCAAAATATTTCACCAGAAATGTTCACATTAAATAACAGGTTGATCATACTGACTCATTCCAGTGTAATTTCCGAGGTTTAAAACATACCTTTTTTTTTTAGCAAGAACTATTGTGATTCTCTTTAGACTGGAGCTGATGCAAGCGGTGGGGGAAAACAGGAAAAGTATAAAATAGAAAACACCTGGTTTTCAATATGACCTCTGATTTGAAGTCACATCACTGACTCACAGACTGACTGCGCTCATACGATCAAGCCTCTCAGATTCTGTCTGTGCTGCTGCTGTATGTTGTGGCATAATTGAACAGCTGTGAGGGTATGGATGTTTACATTCTATCTAAAGTTTTTTATGCAGTATGTAAGAACGGTGTAAGAACTATGGAAAAGCTGTAGAAATCTGATCAACTGGCAACATTTCAATTCTAGTTTATGTTTTGTTTTCCATATTAGTGTAGTTCTATTTGTTCTGTGTAGGTTCTGTGTTAAAGGGGAATGCTACACATTTTAAGTTTTATGTAAATGTTATGTTCTTCTTGTAGCCCAGGGCAGTTCAATTAGTATTTGTGAACACACACCACTCTCTCCAAAAGATATAAATCACAGAGAGAGCCCTCCAGTCAGGGATGTAACTGGGATGTAACTGGGATGTAACTGGGAGGCAAAATCTGGGGCTGCTCCATACAGTATAGACAATGAATGGGGTTCTGACTTTGTGAGGCCATAAAATGTTTGTTTGAGCTCTTCCACCCAAATTAGGTTTTAATTCTTGTTCAGACCTTCTAGCAATGCTAGAATATAAACCTAATTTGGGTGTAAGAGCTCACACAATAATTGTATGGCCTCAAAAATTCAGAGCCACATTCATTGTCTATGGAACAGACCTAGATTTTACATCCCAGTTACATCACTGATTGGAGGGTTCTCTCTCTGATTTCTAGCTTTTGGAGAGAGTGATGAATGTTCACAAATACTGACTGAACTGTCCTGGGGCACAGGAAGAACAATATGTGAATTCTTAAAATGGGTGACATTCCCCTTTAACACTGTCAGAGCTAGATGTGTTGGAAGAGTCCATGCGCCAGCAGCCACAACAGGCTGAGTTTAATTGTGTAGGGTCAGATGACTGTACAGTATCTGCACAACATCCTCACCATATTCTGGTTGAGGCAGACACTTTGTGAGACGGTTCTAACTTATAAATTGCTAACTTAGATAAGCTGTCCTCTGCACAATGCAGTCATCAAACTGTGTTTGTATGGTACACTACTACATTGTTGTGGAAGGAAGGTGTTGTTATTTCAGCATTGTTTTTCCAACAATGAACAATTTTTCTTGGGTTCATGTCCATATTTTCCTCATTTTTCCACATCCGGCTTACCTTTGGCCAAATTTCCATGTTGAATGTAATGTAAACCATGGCTTGCATCCCCTGTGGTGCCAAAAAAAAAGTAGGCATGGAAAAATATATTAGGCAGGTGGTTAATTTATGGCTCATAAGTACTGAATTCAAAACATGTGTTTTGAGGATAACTATAAATATCGTCATAATAAATCTGATCAGAACGTAATGAAGGCATTCATTGTTATCAAACTGAATGGCGGATGACTGTTCTGTATTCTAGAGATATCATTAACCTCTTTTTCTATTTTTACAGACAAAAAGAGGCCTCCTCTTGGAATAAGAGAAGAGAGAAGCATCTCACTAACAGCTGACTTTTAAATCATTAACTCTCTCTTTGTGCAAAATGAGCATTCAGAAGCTTACTTTGCTTTTGTGTGGGATGATCTTGTGCCTGGACACCTGCCTAAGCCAGAGGGACTGCACAGGCGTGGACTGTCCCGTTCTGCAAAACTGCATTGAAGAGGTCTTGGAGAGCGGTGCCTGCTGTGCAACCTGTCTAAAAAGGGGATGTACATGTGAGGGTTACCAGTACTATGACTGTGTTAACGCGGGCTTCCAGAAAGGAAAAGTTCCAGAGGGAAAATCTTACTTTGTGGATTTCGGAAGCACAGAGTGCTCTTGTCCCCAGGGCGGTGGGAAGATAAGCTGTCGTTTTATACCATGTCCTGATATTCCACCCAACTGCATCGATGTCTCACAACCCGAAGATGGATGCCCGCAATGTGAGCGCATTGGTTGTGTCCATGGCACCAAGAAGTACGAGGCGGGCCACTCCTTCCAGATGGACCCGTGTCAGGTATGTCACTGTCCCAACGACGGAGGAAGGTTAATGTGTTCACCTGTCCCTGACTGTGACCCACACAGTGTTAAAAAGCCCATGTTGGCCACTACCACTGAAAACAACAGTCCTCTCAGAGACATCAGTCGCTTGCACGGCAGCGGGCAGACAAGCCCTCTGGAACCATTTTCCATGTTGGCTCCGGGCAACACACTACCACTGTATAAGCAAGACCCACCCAACTTTGGCACGGAGGATTATGACTATACTTTGCCGGAGCCTACAACCTCTACACCCCAGGACCCCGTCCAGCCACCGGAGTCGTCTACCGCACCACCGGCCTTCTCGGAGTCAAGTTCAACTTCCACTGGATTCCCTGACGACAGGAGACAGGAGCTCAGAGAGAAGCAGGGATCCTTTGATCAAGAGAGGAGAGACAGGGCTGGGAACCCACGTCACGTGGATCGGCCCACCACCAGAGCTCAGGAGGAAACATCTACACCCTCTGCAACCACGCAGAGGGTCAACACAGAGAGCCGGAGGCCTCAACAAGAAGCGGGCGAGAGAGCTACCAGACGTCACAGAGACAGAGTGGGGCAGGACACGGCGCACACTGCTCGCGCCGATAAGGGGGCGAGACACACCGGTCATCACAAACATAGAGAAAGTCAGAGCAGACATACCGGTGCGGGTCATGGTGGGCCCCACTCTCAAGTTCATAATACGGGGCCAGAAAAGGCCCCCATGGATCACAGTCAGCCCCTGGGCTCCTACCCCACAGTCCAGTTCAGTTCCACCAGCAAGGCTCCAGTCCGGGTGAGAGAGGAGGGAGAGCAACACAGGAGACAGCCCCAGACGCTCTACAATTACCAGAATGGGGAGGGAGACAATGAGGGTAAGTCAGTGGTTTAATTATTTTTGTTAGGGTGTTGGTAACAAGTAATTTGGGCCCTAAAGAAAACAAGAAGCTTGGATCTGCACCGCTGCACAAGAGGGCAGAACAGGCGCTCAGTGAAGCGCGGGTACAACAAACACTGGCAATACGAACTGTAAACATCTCTTGCTAGTAGAGTGAAAGATAGATCCAAGGATGTACAAACATAGATCCTCAATAATAATAAAACCAAGGCACTCAGGTACAGACATTTAAAAAAGCCTTTTATTGTTGTGACTTCATAGTTTAAAACAGTGACCAACGTGTATCAATCAGGGCATACAGTAGTTTGCCAAAAGAATCTTAGCACTAAGAACATCATAGCCCATTGACTCAGAATGACACTAAGTTAGTGCTAAGAGGATTTGGGGAAATTGGGTCTAGATCTGGGAGATCTTCATCAGGCCTCCTCAGAAAGCCCCATATTTGCAATCATTTAAATTCAAACCAGTATGAGCTACAAACAACCAAAAGTTGTTGAATTGTAAGACATCAGGGGAGTAGCATTCTTTCATTCGGTTATGCCTACGACTGCCTAAAGCTAAATGCATCACCATGTGATGGTTTATAGCCCAACAATGACAGTGGCAGGTAGTTACCACATCGTGAGATATATACCTCTTCCCCCCCTCTCACATCCTGTGTTTGGTTGAAGAATTCATAATCAGTCTATACAAGCTGGCAGGAGTCCAGGAAAAACGATGGCGCATGGAAAGTCTTTTTGGTCCCTTGATAGTGTTTTCTCTACCCTGCTCAGAGGGGACTCACATTATACGTGGTGTGTATTCAGTGTCCCTTTTCACAGGGAGGTATTTGTTTTGTTAATAGCTTGTAAACACTAATAAGTCAGAAGCCTTGAGCCCATAACTCGCTATCAAGAATGGATGTATAAAAAGGTTGAAATGAGTTTTCCCTCTTCCCCTTGGTCTGAGCCTGCCTCCTGCTAGCCTGATCTCAGAGATACTGTATCAGGCTTCCCCAACGGACTGATCCATCTGCAGCAGGTACTGAGATGAAAAACACACGGTGAGGGGATTACACGGATGTCTGGAAGATGAGTTATAGTGCATAGTATATACCGTGTACAGTGCATATAGCAGATATGAGAAGAACAGGGGTTAGGTCATATATAGATCAATGGGATTTTCTGTGACATTAGATCTTATAAACAATGCCATCTGATGTGGTGCCAAATATGCTGATAAATCCTCCTGTGAAATTAGGGGTTTCCTGCCAAGGAAAACTTAACCAGGTCATGATATTTCAACAGTCCACGGCAGAGTCCACTGCTTTATGTCATAACAAGGTAATCATACTGTATTATAAGACCTCCCCAGTTAAGGGGTGAGTGGTATTAATCCCATTATTTCATCTACTGAGTCTCTTTTCAACTACTAAATTACTGAACTAATTAGACCTGTATACTTTTGAGACTTTGGACTTATTAGTAAGTGTTGTGTGACAAACAGTAATCTGGTGGATTTTCTCACCCCATGGGTAGTTAACCTCCTTTACTACACTATGACTGCTGTTGAGACCTGTTGGGCTTTTCCCCCCTCTCCTTTCAGCACCTGGCCTCCATAGGAATGCATAGTATGTATGTGTCTATGATATGTTCCTATGCGAGCGAACACCAGAGGTACCTGTTAGCCACATTCCGTAAAATACGCAGAGACACTCCGGATCATAGCCCAACTGTGTCTGGTCTTTGGAGCTGAAAAAGAAAATACATTATATTGTTATTTATCATTCACACATTGTGTTATAGGTCAACTCTGACTAAAATTGGAAACCTTTCAGTGCCTGTGTGAGTCCATATCCCCACCCTGCCATTGCAAGACTGATATTTGTCTTGACAGATGTCCTCAACTCCACGCTGTGCATCAGTGCATTAGGATATTGTCCAAGTATGCATTTTGTAGATTACGGCTTCATGGTAAGTTGACTGAGAGGGTTTGAATTGACTCACATCGCCCTTCACACGTCCCCGGTACCCCTTCAAAGCAGCTATCTGTCTCTTGGGTTAAAAAGGTGGATGTAGTTAGCTGGTCTGGTTACTGCCCAGTCCCATAGGGCCAAGTGACATTGTTAGGGTTCAGTGGTGAAGGTCACTGTGCTGAGGGAAGTTTAAGCCCAGGCAGGAAGAGCACTAGTCGATAAGGTCCTTGAGTGATGCCTGTTATCAGCGCCATTAGGAGAGGATGCCAGAGCCATTTGGAGAGTGAAAGAGAACGCATTACAAAAACACAACCATTTCTCACTAAACCTAAATGAGCTTGCTTTCTGTTGAAACACAGCCCAAGGTAAATGTTTTTTCTTTCAGTCGATAA
>OMKL01002669.1:6979-19543 GCA_900302295.1 Parasudis fraserbrunneri
GGGGGGGGGAATCTCTCATTGAATTGCCCCCTTTTTTTTATTTGAGGCTGTTCACATCCATATCAGGTGAACCGTGTGGGAATTGTAGCCTTTTTTATACAGCACCCCAACATTTAAGGGGATCAAAAGTAATTGGATGAATTAACATAAAATTAAATAAAGTCATATTTAACATTAAGTTGCAAATCCTTTGTGACCGGTGACAGCCTGAGGTCTGCGACTCTTAAGTGGTCATCTGTGAAATTATGTTGTGTTTCCTGCTAACAAAGCAGAGACCAATGCCCCTCAATACATTTGAATGGGACTTAATGGGATTTTAGGTGTACAGTGGACTCTTCATCAAAATGCTCAATCACAGTATGGGATATGTTGTCCAGTACCTGAGGATTCTAAGAAAATATAAAACATCACCCTCCTTGCACTATAAGTGAAAGTACAGATAGGTGCAATGTCAGTGACTTTTTCCTGTCCGATTTCTCCCTTCATTTCCATAGTAAAATTGGACAGGAAACAGTCATTGACATTGCACCTATCTGTACTTTCACTTATAGTGACAGGAGAGTGATGATGCATGTTTTCTTTGCACCCTCAGGGACCGGACAAAATAACACTCAGAAGTCAACTACAAATCCTATACCGTGTTTTAGTATTCTGATGGAGTCTATTGTACACCTAAAATCCCATTCAAATGTATTGAGGGACATTCATCTGTGCTCTGTTAACAGAAAATTTCACGAATGACAACTTAAGGGGCGCAGACTTCAGGCAGTCATTATTAAGTAAGATGACTTTATGTACATTTATGATAATTTATCCAATTAATTTTGGTCCCCTAAAATGGGGGGATTATGTATAAAAAAAAGGCTACAATTCCTACATGGTTCACCCGATATGGATGGAAACAGCCTAGTCCATTTCAAATCCAGTGTGTTGGAGCACAGAGCCAAAACAACAAAATTTCACTGGACTGCACATCATCCATTCATTTATTTATTTATCTCTCTGTCATCAAGTCTTTTTCTTGATACAAATGGTGTCAATACTCACCCTTATCGCCCACAGAGAATCAGCTGGCGTTGATGACGTACCTAACGATGGGCTGTTTGTGTCTTTCTGCAAAACACATTATGCACAAATAATAATTAGGAGCTCTCACTTGATATCAGTTAGACCAGGCTAACATATGATAGGCTGAATAATAAGAGGTATACACAGATGTTAACAGTAGAAAGAGAGCTACTGTGTTACCAAGCGGAATTCTTTCAACACTCACAAACTTTGGCAGAGCTAAGGTCTGATTGAGGTTGTTAAGGCTGATGTCATTGCCACCCTGTGCTGAGGCCACCAATCTCAGAGCGATGAAGAAACCCTAGGAAAGAGGAAGAGAGCTACAGTCAGTTTCACATGAGAACACTTGATGCTTACCTCAACATTATGGGAAGAATAGAAAAGTTATGGAGAATTAAACGTTACCCGCTTATCCAAGAAGCCCTTTTGCTCCGAGTCAGCCAAATCCCAAATCTAAACAAAAGATATGATTTAGGCTACTACTGAGTGTAGACATCTACTTTGTGTTATGTGTGTGTGTGTGTGTGTGTGTGTGTCACCTTTCCCAATGTGCTGTCTGAGAGTCCTGACTTCTTGAGGAACTGAGCGGCATCCCCAGCTGCTATTTTCCCTGTGTTTCCTGGGTCTACCTACAATAGATTGAGGTACAGACAGACTCTGCTGATTATCAACTGGTCTTGTGTGACCGTAAATGTTTTGTATAAACCATTCAACAAAGCTCGACAAGAACATTACTGTACATTACAGACAACACTGTTAACTTACCTGTCTATAATAGCTCTCATAGGCTGGGTTTCCACTCGATAACTTGAGAGAGAGAGAGAGGACAGTAAGGAAATGAAACTTGAATAGTTTAGAGATTATAGTTGACGAGGAGCTAGATAGCTAACAGTCAAAACATCATTGCCAACTACTGGCAGCTTTTTAAAGCAAAATTCAAAGCTTTCCGGACAACAACTAGTTAACTTGTGGCCTTTAATCTCATTGCGTACTCCACCTGTTACCAATTTATGGTAGTGCATCTGCCTAACGTCGATAACATTAGCATTAGCTGGCTAGCCAAGTTAGCTGACAACATCAAAGGGTTCCTGGTACAACGCCAAAACTATTCTTCACAATTTGAAGATGGATAGTATAACGAGGGTATACAAACACTGTACTGCCTTTAGTTCTCAAAGACAAAAACGAGGTTATAAGACATTTCGTGGCATATTTAGAGTTACCTACCTGGTTGAGAGTCATGAGCGCCGCCATATTTCCTACTGTCACGGGAGTGCGCACACCCTTGAGCGGACACGCGCATTGGGAGTATTGACAGCTGTCAAAAACAAATGGCTCACAAGGGTCTTTGGAATACATTGCTATTCAGTGGCTGAGATACAGATTAGGAGTACTATTCTACAGTATCAACCATCACATTGTTGTACTAGCCTACCAACTTGACACTTTTTATGGTAAACTGGAATTATGGCAGGTTTCCTTTGCTTTTTAATAGACATTTGTCGCCATCATGTGGACAGATCCGTTTCATTAGCTGAGAAGTCTTGACTATGCCTTTCTAATCAATGCAGTAACAATGTCTGCTTTACATTAGCCTATCTACTTTCAAAGGCCAAATTCTCAATCTAAATGTAAACAAATGGGTAGCCCCACCACAAAAGAATGTTTTCATTCTCTAGCTAATTGACTACTCTTGATACAAGGACTAACATAACTGGCAAATGTGAGTTTTGCTGTATTTTGTGGTTGCAAATGGTTTGTTTGGATAAGGTTTCTAACATTGGAGTACAATAGACCTATTCCTATATGTAACTTTAAGTTAAATTGTCCTGTGTACTATATAATACCTACTAAATAAAAACAAACAAAAAAACACCAAACAATTTATATATCCTTTTAATAAAAACTTTGGTATCAATAACATTCTGTCCAATTAAAATACGACAAGGGTTTGTTCGACGTACCACACAATGGGTCTACGGCAAAGGTTTGAAAATGTGTCAGTCCGTTATCAGTGTTAAGAATGGAATGCAGTTGAACCATAACTCACCACATTATCATAAGAAAAAAGACCAGGCAGTAATGACCCACATAAGAACACTTCAAAGTAGAAAAAAGAAAAAACCCATTTCATTTACACCTTGAAAGGGATTCATTTATGCTGGGGGAAACATTCAAATCAATCTCATTGAAACATAAGGCAGGGCAGCATCAGAGAACAGCAGGGTGTGGGGATGAAAAACAAAATCAGTGCCAAAGATGTAATCAGAGTAACTTAACAGTACAGTAACATCATGCTAGTTTGAATGGTAAATCCCTTCCTTAGTACATTTTCATTTGTAATGACAACGTTTCTACTCTCAGCCTTCAACATTCAGTGGTTAACTGTCAAACTACCTAACATCATCACAAGTTAAGATGTTAACTTATAACAGACTTATAACATTATGAAAACTGTAAAGGGAATATTGTCTAGAATATTGATATGCGGCTCCAAGCTGAGAAAACAATGGATGTCCATGGCTCCACATTCGTTGTCATAATAATAAAGAGATTCTGATAAGGAACATTAGAAACGGGTCTAAGCCATATGTAAAACATTGGAATCTTGTATGCAATTCAGGGGTGACATCACATTCAAACTGATTTGAGAGAATCACTTTAAAAGTCCATTAACACCCACTCGCAGTAAGTTTGCCACCCATGTTGGGCAGTGTCCAGCTCTCAGGGAGTGGATGCATAGCAGCCACAATACTCCCTGGACAATATAGGACAGAGTGTCTCTAACAGCGACAGATAAGACTGTCTAGGCTCTCTTATAGCTCGTCTTTGGCCTTCACCTCCTCCTCTTCTGAAAGGCCCTCTTCAGCGGCATCCTCCTCCTCCTCCTCCTCTTCATCCTCCTCTTCCTCTTCTTCCTCACCCTCCTCGGCTTCAGTGTCTTGTTCCTTGTTCTTCTCCTCCTCCTCTTTCCGTTTCTGGTCGTCCTGCTCCTGCTTCATTTTCTTCTCTGGCTCCTGTGGGAAAGCCAACGCACACATACATGAGGCATATCCTCTCTTTGGTTTAGCATCTCTGATTGACACTGCCCTTCTGTGTAAATAACAGTCTATAAAATATCAATAATTAACAACCTACCTTTGTGACGCCCCACGTCTCCTTTGCAAAGTCTTCAGCTTCCTTAACGTCGTCGGTGATCAGGAAGTTGTCAAAGATGGTTCCAGATTTCACCTGGGAATGTGTACAACAGTATGAGTCACAATTTCAACCTCACCACAGCAATGTAATGGACCGAGTTCAAGGATCACCCTCTCACCTGCCACAGATCCAGGCCCAGGACACCAATGTTGTCAAACTTGTAGATGGTGGAATCGGCACTGTATTCAGGATTATCAATCTCAGGGTGGACCCAGGCTCCTTTGTAGTTGGGGTTGTCGATCTGCTTGGGTTTCCATTCTCCCTGCAAAACAAAAACAAACAAGAAGTGGGGTTTTCACAACACTGAATAAAAAATGGAAAATAATGACTGTTCAATAATAGATTCAAAGCATGATGACCTTAGAATTTAATGTCATTTCAAATTGTGGATTTGGAGAATCACCACATACCTAATGCCGAACGTTGGGGTACATGGCTGCATATTTAAAGCCATGTTATTTCGAGGTGCTTGTAGCTTTTATTTTGTGATTACTATGCCATAATCTGGAGCATTGTCTTTCCCTGAATGGATATTTCATACTTGTATTGTTTTTTTATTTAAACTTTTTTTTTTGTGCATGAATAAATAAGTACACAAATGTTTAAAGTTTTAAAATGTGTTAAGGAATCAAACATCAAAAATGTGGAAAATTGTTACAGCCCTAACATGAGGTAATGTATGTCAACCTATGAACACACAATTCTCATAACACTAAGGTTAATGACCATTGAGAAGTAATCCAAACATCCTCTAGTGCCTCCATCCTGTCATTCATCTGAGGTCTTGATTGCAAAGAACAAAATCGTTACAAGGTAACCACTAATCATTTTGCAACACAGCAGCTTCCCTTTGACAAAACAACCACACTTGTTGCTAAAGCATTCACTGAACTTCCCCAAGGTAGTAGTTTTGAATGTCACTCTAGCGTAGCAGAGGGATTTCCAAACCTTTTCATGTCAAGGACCCGAAAACAGATACTCGTTAAGCAACAGAACCCCATTTGATAATACTGTGTCCTAGGGACCCCAATCTGAGAACATTTTCACAGATGTGCATAACTGTGGCAACACTATAGATGAAGCGTGCAAACTATGGTCAGAGCTCATTTGATAATGACCCCCTGGAGGCCCCTCCAGGACCCATGGGGGTCCCCTGACCCCACGTTGGGAAGCACTGGCTTAGCACATCAAAGCACAACCTCTGCCCTCAGCATCATCTGACAGGCCATCCTATAGCCCAGTGGTTCTCAAACTTTTTCACGCCAAGGACCCCTAAACTGACACAAATTAGACCACAAATTAGATGTTTGCTTTTAACTTTGTTTTATTACAGACTTCTATATCTATACTGTAGATGAGGAGAAAATTAAGAGGAGAGAGTGGAACCTGTGACCAGAATAGTCATACAGTCTGTCTGTGTTTCTTATGGGTGAAATTAAACTTCTCCATTTTGCTAGGGACCCCCTGGAACCCCGTCAAGGACCACCACTTTGAGAGCGACAGCCTACCTTGTACTCCGGGTTGGGGATCATAGGGGGCTCCCACTCTCCATCCATATCGACGTCCCAGTCGTCAGGCTTCTTGGCATCTGGGTCAGGAATGTTCTCGGGTTTGTCCCAGTCCTGGGATGAACACAACCATTCAACCAAACAATCAATAAATCCTTCTTTCTATGGCAAACTTACAAAATCAAGATGCAACATCTAACATCGGTCATCCAACGCAAACGCTTAAGAAAGTAAGATTTTCTATGGAATGAGAATAAATAAATCACAAAGCTATCGGAACTGTATGCAGTTTTAAAGCCCGTTGGGACAGGCTAACCCACCTCTGGCTTGGTGTCGTCGGCGTCATCGATCTTGGCACGGTCGTCCCAGTCTTCAGGCTTCTTGGCCTCGGGGTCCTTGATCTTTTTAGGGGGCAGGAAGTCCCAGTCCTCCTCCAGAGTGCCAGACTCCACCTTCTCATTGTCGATCCTCACCTCGTAGGTCTGGTCAGGATTCAGGATGAGCGTGTACAGGTGGGTCAGCTCGTCATCCTGGTAGAGAAAGACAAGTCTTAAATTACATCACTCGGTATGGTGTGCGTGTGTGCGTGCATGCATGTGTGTGTCACGAGTGAATGAGTCAATGAATGTGTGTGTCAACATCATGAATGTAATTTACATCAGAATTACCTTGCACTTGATCTCCTTCTTGATGAGGTGATTCTTGCCCTTGTAGCTGAAGATAACATGGACCTTCTTGGTGCTGTAGCCACAGATATCAGGGCCTGTGCCAGATAAATATAACATTATGAGTGACCTACAGTCACTATGATGCAAAGTGAATTGAGTGGCCATTGAAATCGACCTTGACCACTCAGGAACCACTTAGGCAGACACAGCAGACTGACCACACAAGTGAGCCTCTCTGGACCCCATCATCTCAGGCACTCAGCCATGAGTCATCGTCGTCATCATCACTTACCAAACATGATGTAGTACTGCGAATCTCCATGCATGTCAGTCTGATCCTGGTCAGAGGGGAAGACCTTCACGTAGCCACCGCCACAGTCAATCTTCTGTTCGTGCTTGACCGAAAACTGGATGACCAAAGTCTTCCCCTCGTTGCTGAACGGCTCAAAACGGGCCGAGGTGGCATAGAAGCGGGCATCCTGGCTTGTCTGAAGACCTGTGAAACATGTATGCAAAAAAATTTTGGTTGTGGTTACAATGGGAAACAAATGTCTTCTTCTATCAAACCAGAGTGCTGAATCTGGATGAGTTATAGGATAGACTGATAAAACGTACCTTTATCTTTCTCAGCATCTCCATAGAAATTGCCGGCTGTGAGTTTCCACTGTCCGTAGTCAGACTTGTGCTTGGAGTTTACCCAACGACTTTTCCACTCATCTTGACAGATAACAATCAATTAAGAGAAACAGGGGTTGTTAAAATGGTCTGTGCTGCACCTGTTCCAAGTAGGTTAAGGGCTAACTGTCACTTCATGAAAGTCACTGACACTTTCATTTCCGTTTTGGAGATATGGCTACCATGCTAGCACACACGGTAAAATTGTCAAATCATTAGATAGCGATATTATACCGTCGGAGACCGTTAGTTAAAAGTGGTTTGGGTTCTGCTTCGGCCTAGCTAACGTTACTTGCTAACATTAGCTAACTCCTAGCTTAAAGTCAACGTTAGCAGCAGAGACCAGCTAACAAGTAAACTATCAAGCTTGCAGTCTAAACATTTAGCTATCATTTACATGGCACTTTCGTTTTAAGTCGGCTTTCAGGAGCATTTTGTAACTTTGTAACCGGTTAGCAGGGAATGAATTAGCTAAGGCATGCATGATCGGTCTGCTGCTCAGAGTTCAGCATGAAGTAAGCATGAATTTCTCAAACTTACCTCCATCATCAAATTGTTCTTTAAAGTACACGGTTGCATAGACACAGTGTACAGTAAATATTATCGCAAATATACCTAAGATTTGCATTTTTCTACCTCAGGCCTATATTCTGTTGTTGATGGTGTCCTTGCTTACAGAATATCTTATGAAGAAGGAAGAAGGGCAATTTTGGAGTTGCTCGAGAGAACAGATGTCTAACTCTCATTGGATGAGAACATGGTAAACGTAAACCAATGGCAGTAGACCACGAAACAAATGCTCGTCCTCTACTGCTGATCCAGAATCAGTTATGTGGGCGGGTCCTCTGGATTTTAATGACATCAAACCAAAAAAAAAAGAAAAATAAACCCTCCTGACAGTATGCTAGTACATTCCTTATTGATGTTCAACATGTACACTTAGCTTGTTTTTTCAAGGATTACAGGTTCCCATGCACATTAATATTATGATAATGTTCGGGAGATTATATGAGTTTGCAAATGCATGATGTAAATATCGTTTTTACAATGCTGTGGTAAACTCATATCCGAACTAGCCAATATGGGCTGGGACATGCTACCCGTGTCTACTGTAGATACTAATGTTTACCTTATTCGTTTACTGTTGTGTTTTTCTGTCTGTGAGTTCTGTTTTCACAGGTAATGCTCGCAATATTCTGTGTCCTCTTGCTATACAGTATGGATATATTGGTCATATACAAAAATGCACCTTGTACAAATTTCGCTGTTTTCAAACTGCGCTTATGATTACAGTTGAATTTTTGGTTATTAATGCTTCATGAATTGTTCGTATTAATTTTTGGAAATAAAGAAATTGCCTATTCACAGGTTTTTGTGCGAGTGTGAGTGTGTGTCCTTAGTAAGCTCCACTGACATATTGAGGACTGCTCCTGTTGTAGATTCACGTTATGCCAAGTGTACATCTGTGGCCACAAGGTGGCACTAAGGGACTATATTTAGGAAAATACGTTTTGTTTTTTGTTTTTTATTATCAAAATAAAATAGGCATTACACAACAGTTAGGCAGTACACAAAAATTTAACTGAGCAGCATCCCAAATAAAATACATGAAAAGAACCAAATGTAAAAAAAAAAAAAAAAAAACAACAACAACAAAACACACATATATAACAAAGAGAAAACAAATATATAGGGGTTATGTTTCTTCATACACATTAATTATGTTACAGAGTTTAAGGGCACTTTTGGATCTCAATTTCAAAAGATTTGAAAAATAAAAATCATCTCATTTCTAAAAGCAGCAAAGATTGGTGAAGTCTTGAAAAACCTACACA
Organism: Parasudis fraserbrunneri; assembly: GCA_900302295.1. Lineage (NCBI taxonomy): Eukaryota > Metazoa > Chordata > Actinopteri > Aulopiformes > Chlorophthalmidae > Parasudis > Parasudis fraserbrunneri. The sequence goes on from OMKL01002669.1 coordinate 15,932, forward strand.
TGTGAATATAATATTTAGCCCGTATCATGACATCATTACAAAATATTCTAGGTTTTCATCTTGCATTAAGAATCCAAATGTGATGTTAGGCCTACTATGCTGGAACACAGGATAATGGGAATCACATGCTTGGACGTTATCCACTCATACCCATCCTTGAGAGTTTTTGTCAATCCACAAGCATCAAATAAATGTTTTTCAGTCTCAACTTCTATGTTACAAAAGATACAGTTATTAAAATCCAAATTAAACCTATGTCTCAGGAATTCACTACAACGATATATATCGTTAATGCTTTTGATTTGAAGTGTACTTCTTTAGCTTTAGGTAGTAGAGGAATTGAAAGACCTTGTTCTAATTTTAACTACAGCCTCTTGTGTATTCCTGCGTTAGGACTTTCCTTTTTTTAACAGGAACTGGAAAACATTCGGTAGGGAGAGTGTATCTTATTACTTTGTTCTTGCACTTTTTATCTAAAAAGTCCCACTCTGCAATATATACTGTTCAGCCTTGGAACCACAGGTGCATAATTCAACGATCCTCTCACTAAATGTAGTTATCCAGATGAAATAGCTTTGACTACAGTAGAGTATTTTCTCTTAGAGCAAGCAATATTATATTTCTGAATAAACTCGTACCCAAAGACATTACCATCATTATCCCTTAAATGTAAGATGGACTATATACCCATATCCATCCGGTCACCATAAAAAATTGACTTTCTCAGAATGCATCCATTGTTCCATATCGGAATGTTGTGTGGTATAAAGTTATGATTGTACAAAAGATGCCTGGGTATGAAAGGAGGATAACTTCATTGGAAGTTTGGACAGTTCACAATCACATTTCAAAAAATGTTTTTTTCAAATTAAATTATAGTGACTTTGATTGACCATTTTTATCATTCTGTCTGGTACAGCGGTGGATGGATAGGGTCCTTCTGCTTGGGTTAACAAGATCCTGGCAAAAATAGAAATGTCCCATAGTAGTCAACTGTTCAAAATGTTTTGGCTTTTTTTTTTTTTAAGTTGGTGTGTGTGTGTGTGTGTGTGTGTGTGTGTGTGTGTGTGTGCTGACAGTGCATTAAAGTAATAAAACTCTTCCGGAACAATAAAGTTGATTAATTCCGAATAGAGTACTACATGCCACTGGCGCTTCTCAGTTACACACCTCTCTGTCACACCATGCATCTATTTCCTACCACACACACACACACACACACACACACACACACACACACACACACACACACACACACACACACACACACACACACACAGAATATTAAAACCATATACAGAGGAATAGGTTGCTCTTTTTTAACTACATCTTCTTTAATGGATACCCTGTTCTGTTGTAAACTTTCATTTATACAAAACAAGACTAGGCAAGCCTAGTTAAGCCAGACCATGCATGACCAAACATGCATGACCATGACACTCATGCATGCATGTTTCAACAATGGGGAGTCAGTCAGCCAGTCAGTCAGTCAGTCAGTCAGTTAGGGAAGTTATTTTAACTATTGTAAAATACATGACTAAATTCATACACTCTAAGAGGACTCTTTGGACCCTGATGTGCATGTTCCCGAAACAGAAGAACATTAGAACATGTATCTTGAGATATTCACATCAAGACCTAATCTTCACACCGCACCCTAAGAGAATCACATTTTACCCTTCAATAATTGATGCCGTCCTGCATAAGCCCATTTTGAAACTTTTTGAAATTCCAACATATTCGGGGTTGCTAATGCCAATTCAAATAATTTGGAGAGCGAATGTTGTATAATTCCCCAAAATACCCAACGTCTAAAAGTACAGACCTGTAATTATGAATGAACACAACATTCACAGCATACAGTCTTTAGGCCCATGAGATTGGAATACATCACTCATCTCAAAATGTCATATCTGTCTTTTCTAAAGGCTTTAATTACCACATATACATTTTTCCTCACCCTCCTCATATATAGCATTCACTCATGTTACAGATTTGTACAGCAGATAGAAAAAAGAGAGACAGAAGGTAAATATAGGGAAATGTGGTGACATAATGGGCTCCGAGATTTGAGCCCATGCAGTCGGGACGAGATTTTTACCTTTATTTACCCAGGGTAGGTTCACTGAGTACGGATGCTCTTTGTCAGCGATCCCCTGCTTCACACTCACACATACATACATTCACACCCAGGAGCTACCCAGTACAACCACAGTCTGACATTAATGGCAGTAGTTGGGGGTTAAGTGCCTTGATCAAGGGCACTTCAGCGGTTGGTATTGAGGGACGGGAGATCGTTAGCTGTCCGAGGAGAACCCTGTATCCTCCAGAAAGTTAAGCTTTGTCAGGAATTAAGACAAATAATTCTTGTTTTTCATTGATGTCCATGCACTTCAGAGCTTTAGAATCATGAAACGCCCTTGACATATGTATCTTATTCTCCACGTCTGCTACAGCGTTGTCCTATTTCCAGTTGCTGATCCTCATGGTAAAGATATGAGAGACTTCTCTGTTTGAGTGGATTTTCTCAAACTAAATAAATAATGAATCTATATGCATAAAACTGCTTCGCTAGCTTTTTTTACTCATGACAAATATATCTGTAAAGGCAAATGAACAAGGTTGGGTATTCTGGATTCCAAGTGGACTGACCTTGATCTTCAAAGTTTAATATAACCCTTTCTAGATACAGCACCCTCATCAGACGTGAAAAGACCAAAGCAACAAGCCGGGAGCATCCTTGTTGCCTGGAAACACAGGGTGACAAGAGGAATGTGTGAGCATTCAATTTGAACATGGAGTTACAAAGACTTCCCTCGACATCAGTCAGCAATTCCTTTTCAAATGTAATCCCTTTCATATTGCTGATTACCAGCATTATTTTATTTTTAGTTTTTTATTCACTGAGACAGCAGGAAGGCTGAGAGGGAGACAGAGCAGGGAAGACACTGGAGGGAAAGCCCCAGCAGGACCCTGCAGTCCCAGGCCAGCAGGGGTACCCGTGGCTCCAGAGGTGTAGGTCCTAACCACCTCATCACCTCCAGACACACCAGCTTACATTTATAATCAGTAACTTAATCCACTGGAATACCCCAAATCAGTAACTGATTACTGTTACTTTACTGTGCCTCCAAAAACCAATGAATATGCATTTGGCAGAATGCAGTTTTTCAAACAGTGTTATTTACAGTAGGATCAAAATGGAAATAAGTCTGTGACTTTATTGTGTTATCTTTGACAATGATGTTTGCATGAATATCATATGATACATTCTACTTCATTTGTCAAAAAAACTAAACTAACCTAACCAGTTTCAACTACTGTTACAAGATACATGTACACAAAATTAGTTTGGTGCTGCCTACCCTCTCATCATCTCACAATCCCTCAAACATGTTTCATAGCAATCCATCACATATCGTTTTAAAAAGGTATTGGTTATCCGATTATATATTTTTCATTTGACAATTACAGCTTTTTATAATCAGATTACTATAATCACACATTATGTAATTTATGACAACCTGTCCCTGGATGAGGTCGTGTGTGTGTGTGTGTGTGTGTGTGTGTGTGTGTGTGTGTGTGTTAGTGTACATGTCAGTATGTGTGTTA
>OMKL01002675.1:9750-23588 GCA_900302295.1 Parasudis fraserbrunneri
GGGGGGGGGAGACCTGGTGATGGGGACAGGAAGTTTGGAGGGAAGAAAAGGTTTGAGGGGAACAAAACATTTGGTGGAAAGAAAACTACTGAGAGGGGATTCAAATCGAAGGGCCAGAAAGGCAAACCTGCCTTCAAGAAGAGGAGTCCAGGCGGAGGGGTGAAGCAGGGCTTCAAACAGAAGAAAGGCAAAGGCTGAATTCTGCTCTTGGAGCCTGGACAAAGACTGAGTGCAATGCCATGATCTAACAGCTGGTGGCAGCATGGACACATGACTATCATGGTCTCTGGCTGTGAATGCAGTGTATTGAGTGGTGTATTCATGGAAGAATGTTCTTTTTATTGCTGAAAATCAGCAGAGGGACTGAGAAGCAAATTTGCTAAAATTTTTGTACCATGTGCATGTTAATAAACTTGTGTTTTGGCCAATAAATTGCCTAAAGAAATGAGTAATGTATGTTGTTAATACTTGCCATTAAGTTAAAGGGATAGTTTGGATTTTTGGACATTAAGTGGTATGGAATACTTGCTAGAAGTATAGTTGATGCATGCCATTAGCCTTCTCAAAGTCCTGTGGCCGCTGTCTGGTTCTGAGTTCTGAATGGGGTCACAAGACAAAAAAAAACACGTTAATCCACACCATAACATGCAGGCAAAAGCTTCAATCATCAAAGAAAAATTGGCGGTCAACAGTTTCCTATGCTTCATGTTGGAGCTAGTTCAAGTGTGACGTAGCACAATGTACTGGACTGTGTTCGGACATGAATCAAGCATAGGAAATGGTCAAGGACTGCAGATTGCATTGCATCAACTACACTAAAAGCAATTATTCCATATCACTTAATGTATAAAAATCCAAACTATACCTTTAAGCCATTTGGTGGGTTCTTCTATCAAAAACGTCTAATTGAATACGTAGGACTCTTGAACTTTCTATATCTGGTTTATCATTGTCCCTAATCTCGGAAACACGATGTATTTCGAATGTTCTATATACCCAAATATTTGAGTGTATGGAATTTAAAAAATCAGATCGCTAGCCTCGAGTCAGTTGAATAGGAATTCATGGGACCAGATTAAGATTCGTTGAAGGTTAGCATAGGTGCATGAAATCCTAAAATAGTAACATTTAATTAGGTATTTTAGATTGAAAGTATTATGTTTGTATTAGAATTAGAATGTTTGATTTGGTAAACATGACTTGCATAGTCAGAAATTGGCAATGTGGAAGAAAAAAGGTATCGCTGCCTCTCAGCCAAGAGGATGAGTTATTCTTTGAAACATAACTGCATTCAAATAAGACATAAGTGAAACGTGTATTCCGCACTACTTGAGTGTTGTGAGTCAGTTTGACAGAATGAAATCACATTTAGCTTTGCTAGCAAATGCGCACAGTTGGATACATTTTGAGAGGAGAGGAGGTTTTAGACAATGAAGGATAATTGGTTGCTAGAAGAGATAAAGTTCAATCACCTTGAACTCTTAAGATATTTTTCTTTTCTAAGAGTAGACATTTACTGTACATTTTCTTCATAAGATAAGTCAGCCTTCATCAGTTCTTCCCAAGTGGTTTGACTTCATAATCAATTAAATGGACTTGTAAACTGCGGATCACTCCTAGACCAAACCCCTATTGACTCGCATTCAAAATATGCTTATTTACTGGCCAGCCATAACAAAATTGCAACTTTGACTTGGATAGTTTCACTTCTTAAAATTGAGCTTGGTGTCAAGACTGATTTGGCGTAAGAGGAAGTGAAATGGCTCTGAAAATGTTAGGTTTGTGTGATGAAAGACTCCAGTCTTTTTCTACCAGTATTGTTCCGCACAGGAAATGGGGTATGCTCACACAGACTGTCCGTTATCTCGAACTGCATTTCATAGTCTGCTTTAAAGTAAGTATTGTAAATATCTGCCGAACCTTTTGTTTGTTTTCCAAGGCAATATTGTGGTTGCTGCACTGTCACTTTTTGCAGAACAAATTAAACCGTTTAGAGTTATGGATACATAGTGGTTGTGGGATAGGCCATTGACACTTGTCTGCAATTTAGTAATTTTTGTAAAATTAGAATTGCTGATGTTTATAGTTATACAGAAGCAGTACTGTGACAGCAGAGTGTATTTCATATTTTTGTCAAATGCAATTCTGGGAATGATAGAATAGGCTCTTCGTTTTAAATTTTTAATATTTTGTAAAATGTTGTAATTCTTACAAAATGTTCTGGGTTACTAAACTTCCCGTCAATATTAAATTGGTCATCGTATAGTAGCCTACGTGTAAAAGGTGAAAATGCAATATACGGTCATATAGTATAATACAATTCATTCAAAAGACAGAATGGAGACAGAATGCATTAAATGTCCTATATCCATTCACAGATACCCATCAATATTTGGAGCATACAAGCTGTGTGAAGGGAGCAATTTTCGTCACTGAAATCAAGACATAAGATGACTAACGACACATTTATTTGTGAGAAATTCCAGATGGAATTTCTTCCGTCAGTATATGGTGTTGAATTCTGCGTGGCACTGTCCGGTAATCTGTTTGCTCTGTGGCTGTTGGTGACCCGAGAGAGAAGGAACTGGCACACTGGGGTAGTACTGTCCTGTAACCTTGCCATCAGTGACCTTCTCTACGTACTGACCCTGCCCTTGCTAATTGTCTACTACCATGAGAAGAAACACTGGATATTTGGCGGCGCAGTGTGTAAGATTGAGAGGTTTCTTTTCACCTGCAACTTGTACGTCAGCATCTTCTTCATCATGGCGATCAGTGTGAACCGCTGTGTGGCCATCGTATACCCCTTCTTCACCCGAAACCATGTGCTCCCCGCACACACCAAGGCCCTCAGCGTCATTATCTGGATCCTCGTGGCAGTCATTTCCTGTCCTGTGCTGATATTTGCCTCAACATGCCCCGCACCCTCAGAAAAAGATAAGACACAATGTGTATCCTACTGCAAACATACTAATATTGATGAATCATCCCACTTCTCCTACAAAGTGTTTCTTGCTGTGTTTGGATGTTTCGTGCCATTCCTGGTTACTTTCACATCATATTTTGTGGTGATTTGGGTGGTGTGGAAGAATGCAAACATAACCACATTAGAGAAGCGCAAAGTAGGCCTGATGGTCTTTGCTGTCATTGTGTTATATGCCATCTCCTTTGTGCCTTACCATGTTTTCCAGACCTGTCACCTTTACTTGAGAATAAAGGACCCTAATAACACAGTCTGTTGGGTCTACAAGTCTTACCAAGTGTCCAAGGGGCTGGCATCTCTCAACATGTGCATCCATCCACTCATCTATATGGCTGTGTTTGACAGTATCAGAGTGGCCTGTTGTGGAAAGAACACAGAGGATGGTGAAAGGAGAGAAATCAGGAGTTAAAGACCCAGTACGATACTTCTTTTTTTTTATTCAGTCGTAAATTGCTTATTGTGGAATATTAATGTCATGAGTATCCATTTTCAGCTTTAGATTTATCATTTGATTTGTTATAACTGTTTTAGTGCACCCACTCTGAGCACAGCCAGCTCTCAGTAGGTTGAGGGGATGTGGCCCACTGTTCATTGAAAGGAGATGTCAAGTTAGTATCATAATACATTAAGCTTTCAAATATTAACAAATTCATGGGACCAGTACGATCAGTTGCTATTGGAGATTAACATTGGCTAACATGTGCTAGCAGGTAATAAATAAATTGTCACAGTTGCTGTGGATGTTTTTGAACTACTAAAATTAACTAACTTGCAACTAGCTAGCTGATATCCTTTACAACTACTGAGAACTGACAGACTCACTGATGGGCCAATCAGGTAGCCAGGTAATACATAATGCAATATCAAACAGGAAGCAGATTTGATATCTGAGGTCCATTCCAATGGTTCATAGATCGTGCTTTCGTCTCTTCCTCGCGTCTCATCCGCGATTCCTCAGTGATACGTCACGGGGAAACGAGGAAGACATGCGAGGAGATGAGGCAGTGAAAACGTACTTGAGAAGCATAGGTTAGAAGAAATGGTACGTCCTTGTTGACTCACGCGCTGTTTGAGGGTGACATCAAGGAGGGAATACCCCCCACAGGAATTCCCGCCCTCCACGGGCCAGTTGTTAAACGTGTCTACACAGAATGCATGCGATGTGACAAATAAATGTGGCATAGCTTAAGCTAAGAATAATGTTTTTAATCCATTGTTATTTTTGTCATTAAGTCCATAGTAAGACAACGCTCTATTTTATTGAGGCCCATATTTCAATATGAAACTTGTAGCACTCGTGTTTTGTATAGTTTGTAAACGATTTCAAACAATAAAGAGGTAAGCTACTTATTTTGTGTGCATGTTTTTTATTGCTGATATTTGCTGTCAAACAACATATCCTGTTGTATAATAAAAATAAAAAAAGTATAATAAAAAAGCAAAAATCACATCTCTGCATGACAATCACATCTGCATGATTTTGCCCATGGTTTGCTTTTAGATATCTGTGCCCAGGGGCCCATTGTGTCATAATCCTCCAATTACCTCACCCCTATGCAGTATGGAACTCTTAGTATTTTTAAGAAAATACACTTTCCCCCCAGGTTTTTTTTGCCCCTGCCCCTGGAAAAGTGGCATCAACATTCATTAGTTGGGCATGTCCTAAGTTGTATAGCAAGTTGAAGTGAGCTATCCATACAAAAATCACAAGCAGACCCCATGCCCCCACGGGCATACCCTGAAGATGTCCAGCAATTTTGAAGCTGGTAGCTTCAAAGCTTTAGGAGTAGTGTTGACAAAAAAAGGCAATTGCAATATCAGTAAGTTGGCTTTGTCAAGCCAACTTAATAAAACGTGTATGGCTTTGGAGCAGAGGGTCTTCAGCGAGGTCAACAGCCAGCAGAACACTTGAGCTTGGCCAGGAGCTGTGGGAAGAATCGATATGCTGGATGTTGTGGAAGAGATTGGATGCACTGGGTGTAGTCTGATTCTTCTTGAACCTGGCCAGTACATATTTGTTGTTTCTATTATAGGTCTCTTATTTTATTTGTCATCCTCATCTTGACTTTGTTGTGCCAAGGAGATTATAGCATTATACAGGCCTCCAGGCTGTGAGAAATAACTCCCTTATTTTACGGGGGTCTCCCATTTTCTTGAACTAAAGAATGTTGGATACATGGCAGTATAAATACTTAAATAGGCTATTTGTCGAAATGGACAATCTCCCTTACGTCCACACGCGGGGTCTTGGATAAAGGCCCCTGGCTGACGACCAGCAGGTGGCAGTATTTTCTCGCACGTATGCTTGTTATCGTCCTTTTCCTTTTCCGGTGAGGTTTTCCTATTTCGAGTTGCCACAGAACGGTATGTCATTTTCACTTTATTTTCAACGTTACCCAATAACTTGATTATTTGCATGGCTATCTCATTGCGTTATTGTTTTGGGCATACATAATCTAGCGATTCTCATACATTTACCTATGCTACTGAAAGTGTAACTGCTTATATCCCCGTCTTCTCAGTAGTCGTGTTCTGACCTTGCTAGCTGTTTGCTAATGCTAAGCACGCTAACTGCCTTACCTGGCTGTCAATGGATAGCTTTGTGTTACCTTCAGCAAAATAGTGACTCGGTGAATCGTTTGAAGGGGACGAGCGTTTAAATAAGCTACATTACCAAGGACAATTGGGCTTGTAACATGTAAACATCTCCACGTACTATTGCAAGAAACAATGAACAGAGACCCAACTTGTCTCGCCCCCTAAATCTGTTATGTAAGGCGTAGTGACTGCCACACTACCAGGGATGACTTTCTGCACAAAAGGGTACTACATTTTGTGGCTAAGGGTCAAAAGCTGTTTTGTAATATGAAGGTCATTTACATGCAGTAGTTCAGACCTTAATTGAATGAATCCTCTAAGTCAAGAGTCCCATTCATTGGCAATGCCATAGATCAGCTACAGAGTGTAAGCTTAATATTATCAGTCCTGATTGGGCTGAGTGGGCTGTCCTAAGCCATATTGCATTCAGTCTTGACCTAAGTGCCTTTGTCAACTTTTGTCAGACACAGACTGAAAGATGGCTGGGCGACGTGCTGCACTGAAGGCCATTGACTGGGTGGCCTTTGCAGAGAGAGTGCCACCCAATCAGAGGACCATGTTCAACAACCTGAAGACACGCAGTGATGCCATCGCTGCCAAGTAAGTTGTGTATAATACACCAGACATGTTGTCAATAGATACCATGGGCTTGAAGCTATCTATTGTGTAAGACTGTGTTAATGAAACATTATATAGACTTCTTGACCAGCTGGATCTCTGTATACAGGCTATCCTCCTTGCCAGAGAAGCCTGCTGCCATTGACTGGAGCTACTACAGGTCTGCTGTGGCTAAAACAAGCCTGGTGGATGACTTTGAGCAGAAGGTGAGATTACAGAGAACACTGTCACATCAAGTCTTTCAGTTTATTCATCGTTCAAAATTTGTTCAAATCTGCTGTCAAAATAAAACGTACATGGTGGCAAATCATATTCATTGCTGTAGTTCCTCAGCTGTCCACTGCTTTATACCCTCTTGGAATATCAGATGGCTGGTGTGAATTTCTCTGTGTGAATTGCTTCATTGTGAGCCCATTGCTTATAGATAATTACATTACTTTCACTGTTAACAGGATAGTTCTGATATTTTATCCCCATTTCCAAAGGGTATACATTAGTTTTGAACTGAGGGAGTTATGATTATTTTTATCATCAGAATCAGAATTCTTTAATCGCCAAGTATATTTGCATGTACAAGGAAAGTTACTTGGTGAGGTTGGTGCATTAAGGACATATATCAATAAAATATTGGCAAAATATTAAACAAAATACATTTAAACAAAATATTTACACAAGATGTTTACTAAGTCATCAAAACAAAATAACTAAATTCTGTAAGCTAAGAAGGCAGTGAAAGGATGTACAGTATGTATGTCCATTCTATATTGCATAAGTTTATATTGCACAATGGGTAATTGATAGCAGCAGAGTAATTGGTACTCTTTGACTACGCTCATATACATTCTTTAAGAGTTTGATCTGTATTTGGAAAATACATTTATAAATGTAATAATTGTAAATCAGACCATAGGTCTGTTTTACTCCAATGTTTACAAATGTTACTAAATGTTCCTGTGAAAAACCTTTTTACAGCCACAAAATGCAGCAAAAACAGTTTAAAAATGAATATCTACCTGTTGTCTAGTGGTAGTGCTTGTATCCTTGATACAGTCCTCAGAGCTCAGTCAATCAACTAGAGAGTGAAAATGTCTCTATTCCTATTTTATTATTTTTGAATGGTTGGATTTTTGTCAATGTGTCCTGTTATATATATTTTTCAAGCAGCCCTCCTTTCTGTGTCAAACCATCCTTATGATGTGATCTGTTTGTATTGAATAATAATTGCCTGAGAGACAACTGTCATGGTATCAGTGGTTTCTTTTATTTGTTTGTTATGACTATAGCAAATATTTGTTGTCCCAGTAATTCTCTCTTTGTGTCTCCCCTCAGTTCAGTGCCCTGTCTATCCCTGAGCCTGTGGACACTCAGTCAGCTCTTATCGATGCCCAGGAGGAGGAAGCGGTAAGTGGTACCAAGAACCCAGACTGCTTTTACTGAGACAGTGAGTGTGTTTACATGCTCCACTATAGTCCCAGTACCAGCCAATATCCCAGTTCAGCTCTTAGTTGGGAAAGGGTGTTCATATCTTGATTTATACATGTATAATCCCCTCATGATTTATACATAATTGATAAAGAATATTGTGAATTGTGGATTGTACCATGGAAACCTGGTGTTAACATGTCTCGGCATACCAGCCTCTGATGGCATATCCCACTGATCATCTTCGGGTTTGTCATACTTGTGATATGAGCTCATTCAGGCATTTATCAACAGGAAATGGTATTCTACAAGAATTGTAATGCACCCTCTTAAAATCCTTTACATTACGTCTTTAATATGTCTATATGTTGTCTTTTCTGTTTGTGTTCCAGAACACATCTGCCATAAACTACATTGAGGCTTCCAAAGCTCGTATGGCCCAGTATGAGCTAGAGGTGGGAACTGTTATGTACACAAATCCACACAATTGAATGGGAAAAAAAGACATAAATGGGCTTTAACCCTCAAACCTATTGGCACGCTGGCCGACATCACCGTCTTTAATGGGCTCTAGTGGGTTCATTTTTTAAGCTAGTGCAAAGCTAGCATTATCATGCTTGCGGGGGGGGGGTAAATATTGCTCCAAAATTTTAAGGTGCTATTTGTTACATTTTCAATCATTTGGAATAAGGACCATGTACACTTACCGACATACAAATAACTTTTAGACTCACCCATTAAATTATGCAATTTTGTTCCTCAAGATGTCTAGTTTCCAATGATACCTCTACCTTTGTTCCAGCTTTAAAATTGAGCCTGCTACGACCTCCCAAAGACAGTGATGTCTTTTCCTTTTTATTGTTTGATGGCCGGCAAAGAGAAAAAACTCTCAAATACAAAACAAATTTGTATTGTGTAGAATGAGTTGATTTAACTTGCTCTTTGAATACCTACCACATGTGCTTTTAATTAATTCCTCTTATTTTTAAACAAAGCAATATCCTTTTCCTGTTTAATATATTTGACAAGTGATCAACACAGATGTTTCACAGACGATCTATAAGTCACAAAGAATGAATAAAATCACCAATTTGACTCAATAGACCATCAGGTTCCATAATAAAAACTCAAAGTCTTTATTTGTCACGGGACATATCATACAAGTTCAACGACAGTGAAATGATTCTTTGTTTTGTTCACGCGTCAATGAAAGATAAAGGATAAAGGAAACTCCATACAAGACTCAATAGCAGGCAGTCGGCTCAAAAACTATTTACAATCTGTAGGAGAATTTGTTTAAAACTCGTTCTACTATTGCACTTGTAAAGGCTGAATTAGGCTTCCAGATATGTTCTTTAGCTGCGGTGGTTGGGGGGGTACCAGTATTTATAGTTCCGCACTAATCCCTCCTCCACACGAGAGCAAAGAAAATGTGGAAATGTGTGGCTCAAGGCAAGTGGGCCAATTACACCGCGTGCGCTGCTGTATCGCCCTACGCGCAGTTACATTGTCGTTTTTTTTCTGTATAAGATTGTCCTCTAAATGCCTACAATGCATTTTTCTTGATCTCCTGTTCTTCCATTTCCAGCTTGAGAAGTTCAGGAACATGATTCCCTTCGACGAGATGACCATCGATGACCTCAATGAGGCTTTCCCAGAGACCAAGCTGGACAAGGAGAAGCACCCATACTGGCCACACAAGCCCATTGCTGACTTGTAAATGCCCCGCAGCACTTCTCCCTCCACCAGAGTTCTTTCTAAATAATATACTTTCCTCTAAGGAACAGTTGTATAGTATGTGTATTAAAGTCTTTGTTTCATCCACTCAACAGTTTGTGAAATGACTGAAATTGATGTTGTTTTAGCAACTGTGAGGTCCATGAACTGAGGAAAAAAAGAATGGAAACAAAACCTTGTTTGCTTGTTTTCTTTATTCTCAATATGGGAAAGGTAATTGCGAATATCTTGGTATAGCTTGTAAAAATATTGCTTTTTTGCAGATGAATTGGTAATATTGCTTGAGCTTGTCCATCTCCACAGTGAAATCCCTTGTAGACAATCCTCATAGTTCCCCTCCCAGGCAATCAACCACTCTTTTATTACTGGAGTTACTTCCCAGGGATTATGAACAGAACTTGATCGGTCGGACAGTGTTTTCCTTCTAAATTTGGTATGGAATATCCTCCAACACTCCCTGGAAATCTAACCCTTGTGGGTACACTTGATGAGTTTTTAAGTACACACCACCAAAATCACTCTTGACCGAAAAAGTGGAGTAGGGTTTCCTTCCCTTGTGAGTAGAGAGTTGTCATTAAAAGGATTCTAAATGACTTGTCTTCGTCAGTTTTCTGCATAGCTGAGGGAGGAGCGCTCTTTCTTACAACTGTATATTTTCTCATATCTACAGGTAGCCTTGTCCTCCGGCTGTGCTGTTTCTTGTGATACCTCAGGGCCATAGATCATATTAAAACGCATCCACTGCTGTAGTAGAAGACCTCAAGTGATCTATTAGAGTCGGGACAACAAAATGACCACAGGTCCCAGTCCTTTCATGATGCAGTGGCAGTGTAGTGTTCATGCTTTGTTATGACTACAGCATAAATCTCCATTTCACCGTGGTTGGAAATATGAGCAGTCTCAGGGGAACTCTTTATACAAGAAGCCTGTATTCTGAGCTGTTTCTCCCTCAACTGTTATTATGGTTTTTTGGTTTGTGGGCTGATGCATAACTTTGTCTATCAGCATGTACATTATGATGATGACGAGTAAAGCAAAGTAACATGTCAACCAGCTGAAATTAAACAATCCCACTCTGTTGGTTCGCTGTACAGTTTCACTTGGTTTATCTCAGATGATTCACAGTGCAGTAGTGAAACTTTCTACCACTGGGGGGCAGCATTTGTTTGACTAAAAACTAGCTGTGTTCCTTTCTAGCATGTTAGGGAATGGCATTCATTCTTACTGGGGAAAAAATAGACCTGCACATAGTCACTTGGACTATTCAAGCCCTTTTGACTTTTTTGCACATTTTGTTGTGACACAAAATCATTTGAAAATGCATTTAATTGGGCTGTTTTGTTTGAGATCTAGGCAACGGAAAGAAATCGAGGTCTTTATTTTGTGAGCTGAAAATTGTAAACAGTTGAATGGGTTAAAATGGTCTCAGAGGCCACAACAAATTCAGCATTGAATTTCTGATGCCTCCTATCTCATCTCTAATCTGTAATAAGGGCATTTAGCAATATTTTACTCAAATCTTTCTAATCTACCTTTCTTGCTTGTACACTAGCAGTGAGGAGTATATTGAACCTAGTTAAATAATCAAGGTCAATGGCAAAAATTGGAAAAGATACTAACAGAGTGCATATTTTATGCTGTATTCTGAAGGAGCGTCTACCCTCCTTTTGTTTTTGTTTTTTCATTTGAAAGAAACTAATTGCCCCAAGGGCAAGTTGACACCATTTGAAACAAGGATGTTGAATTTACGGTTAGGCTGTTGTTATTGTATTTTTCTGCAAATTGCATAAGATTGCCTCCATATATGTTTCAACATATCTGTTCTACTTTGGTTGGCCAAAGTAGCCTGCTCTACTTAGATCTTGGTCCAAAAATCTCACATAATTTACTTTGAAATCATTGTGTAGGATAACAATCTGCACAACTGTCTGTGCATAACATGAACTTTTCCTTTTTTTCTTTTTCTTTTTTTAGCTTTATACACAGGCTGTTTCCAGTTCAGCAGAATTTAGTCCAAGAACATTAGCTTTATAAGCTTTTAGATCTGGATGATTAAGAAAACATAGTGTTGAAATCCCAGGAACAGTCAGTTGGGAACATTCATCCTGCTCATCTTTTCAGAGTTGCTTGGGATTACAGGAGCAGGAATGGGGGCCGAAGTTGGATTTAAGAGGAGAGACGGTCTTTCAGCAGGGGTTTACATTTTTGAGATAGCAGGGTGAGAGGGAATTTCACTGTCAGCACATTGTATGGCTCTCATGCCTCTGTTCCCATTTCTCTCTCCATCTTTCTCCACTCAGACATGTCATGCATTCCATAGTGGAGAAGTGATAATCTGTACGTTATGTCATGCTGTTGGGGACTCGTCTTGCCAGCCTGTGTTTCTGGGGAAACTTGATGTGACTCTGCAGTGTGATAAGGGTATACAACACCATAACATCTTTCTCAAGGAGCTTCTTGAGACCCAGTTAGAAAATACTTGGGAATGTAGCAAAAGGGTGAAACAGACTAAAGTAATTTGGGGGATAAAAGAGGGTATTCTTTCAAGTCGATACTACCCTGAATTAGATGTGTTTTCAATATAAGTTGTGTTTATATCCTAGATGTTTGCTCTGATTTATCAAAAAATGTCTTAGGTTTTTGTTTACTTTCTATCCAATCATTGACAAATGTGTTTATTGTCACAGATTCACAAACACAGTTGTAATTTGTCTCCTGTTTTCTGTCTGTCTTTTTTAGTTTGCATTTCTTAATTGCATCCTCTATCTTGATCAGCAGGGTCAGAGGTGGGGACCTTCTCTGACCTCTCAGAGCTCCGGCACAGCCCTGACAACATAAGTGGTTCCTGAACTCTCATTCAGGGTCACATACTGTCAACTGTGCCAAGCTTGAAGCTATGGGTAAAATGTGGCACCCCCACATACGTGTGTGCGTGTGTGTGTGTGTGTGTGTGTGTGTGTGTGTGTGTGACCCCCTACAGCTCTGCTTTCCCTTGGCTCAGCCATTCTTTCTCCAGCTGACCATTCAGCTGTCACAAACACTTGTCCCCTTGCTAACTGTTGTCATAGCGCAGGGCTCTGCACATTAATCTACAACCAGTAATGATTTTCTCTAGATATTCTTGCACCACTGTGCACTATGCTGCTCAAAATCCATAAATTATTTGGAATCCCATTTTGAGGATAGCACAGGCGAATTATAAAGAAGAGGGGATAGATGAAAGTGGATCGTACCCAGGCCCAACCATAAGGGGTGTTGTGTGTTTATGTTGCATGGCATTGGGGTGTGTGTGCTGTGCTATGTATGAGATGTAGTGTGAGAGCCCCTGGATTCCTCTAATACTCTCCTGAATTAGACTGCACTGTTGTTGGGTTGAGTTTCCATTGAAGTTGTGGTGGTAGCATTGAAGGTGCATGTTCATGCTCCTTCATGCTCCTCATAAGCCTCCACTGGGCCTCTCTGGGAAAGGTCAACCATAAAAAAAACATGCTGCTATACCACTGTGAAAATGGTTTGAGGGGATGATTCTATATAAGTTAAAATACACCTGATTTGACTTTCAAGATATCATCAAAGAAATGAAATCAATGATGTACAACATTATATTTTGTATTGTCACCCAGGTGTAGCAATTGAGATTCAGTTTGCAATTTGAAGATATATGATAAGATTAGAAGAACTATGTTTGTTGTATGTTGTATGTATGTTCTTTCTCTGTTATGAACCATCTCCAGCCTGTTCTATGTAACATTAAATCAGATCATGGGTCAGGCCAAGTTACACATAGCTGATGGACACGTTCCATCTGGTGGTCTTATGTGGATCAGGTTTATGCATTACCTGATATGAACAGAAACAATCAGTACTTAATTATGTAGTAGCTAAGATAATAGTAGTTTGCTATCTTAAATGTAACAATGCATATTTTGGAAGGCCTATAGTATATGGATAATGATCAGATCAATCCTAAAAAAATATTCTTTTAATATTCAGCTGGATATAGATAGACACAAGTACTTTGTCCACAATGGCTTGATCCTCAACCCAATTAAGGCTTGGTTTTAGAGACAAAAATGGTATCTGAAGGAAAGCAAATAGCAATTGGATGTTCACTCTAACACTCCTGTCTCCCTCCACCCCCAAGAATCGATCCATCATCCTCTGTCCAGAAAGCAAACAGCTCACATCCGCTCCTGTTGAAAACCCAAGAGTTCTCTGTTCCCACTTCCTACCTATCCATCACACCATCCATTATCCCCTTCATTTAGACATTCATCAAACGTCACACATTCAATTATGCCATCCATCACGCTCTGCTCTTGTCCCGCCATGGCTGATGATCATTGTTACCCTACAATGCCCAAAAGATGTGTGTTTCTCTTAGAGGCTAGAGGGCACGCCCCTTGTTCTAATGGCTGAATTTAGATAGCAACTAATTTTGCCCTGCTCTCTTCCTCAGGCCTCGACCCAGGTCAGGGGT
>OMKL01002678.1:6796-20108 GCA_900302295.1 Parasudis fraserbrunneri
CCCCAAACAAGGTAGAAGCTTTATTTGTAGGCTCCCATATGTCTCTTTATGGTGTTTCTACTTTATGTTCAAGTGTCAGCACAAATAGTTAACCTTGTCCTATCTGTCAGATGTTGTATTGCCTGAATATTTATCCTGTGTGTGTGTAATAAAAAAGAGCTATTAACTGCCTTTAGTCTCTTCTGTTGTTCACTTTGTCTTATTAGAGACAGTTTTACTATTATTTAATTATCTTTGGTGGTGCCCTACCCATTTAATTGTCTCTGGTGGTGCCAGATCTGATATACAGCAGATCAGTGCCAGTCTAATACCTCCATGGTGCTAGTGCACTGTACCCTAATTGCCACGTGACCTCTTACGTAATGTTTTGAAACCAGGCGGGAGCTCAGCTCACGTCATCACGCCTCGCAAAACCGGCTTCTGCGTTCAAGAGATCGATTTTGAATGAATAGCAATTTTATGTCCCCGTTTGGAAATGGATTTAGTAACGTTAGTAGATTGACAGGTTAGCCAGTCAGGATAGTGTTGCCCCATCAACCAGCCATCAACATATCTGCTAGCTAGCTAGTTAACGTTGCATAGAGCATCTTTGGTTATAGGCAGCAAACAACAACACAACAAAATGGCGAATTACACAGGTAACGTTACGTTATTGTTACTCAAAGCACTGCAGTGTTTTGGTGTTTTCAGCTAGCTAACTCGGTATTCAATCGCTGAAATCTTGGTCGCAAACAACAGATGATTGTAATCAAATAACGTTAGCAGGTGATTATTATCATTACCGGTAAATGACAGCAATGAGTTTGCGCCATATTGTAGCTATGTCAAAACACTTGATGAGAATACTATGAATTATGAGCTGGGTAAGCACATTTAAAATGCTTGTTTTCCCCTTGCTTAAAGGTAGAATCTGTAATGCCGTCAAACAGCGACCTCTTGGCAAAATAGCCCTGCTTGGTATTGTACTTTCTTTATATTTTATGTTTTGGTCTGATGTGTTGGTTGGAGTTTAGTAACGTATACTGTGAATTTCTCCAAACTCTTGGCAGAGCCTGAGGTGTGGCCAGCAATACCAACCCTCCACTATCCCCATTCAACTCCAACCCACACATCAGACCAAAACAAAACATGTAAACAAGTAAAACGAAATAGTTTTGTGAACAAGCATCAAGACAAAAAATACTGAGCTCCATTCACAGTTAATTACATATCTACACTGTAGCTCATTACATAGGTGGCTGACTTTTTGGACACAGTGGCAATATCCTGTGTGCTTTTATGGCTTTTTGGGCATATTGTGTTCAGAAATGTCAACTCTACAGTGAAATAACCTGATTTGGATTCGAAAAAGTTTAAAAAAGAAAAACATTAACACATGGGAAAAAAATACTGTGTCTTTGACCTCTCAGACCAGGATGACAGCTCTGCTGATGATGTACCTCTGGCAGAGATCCTGAAGAAGCCACAGAATGATAAACAACAACAAAGTGAAAACACACAGAACTCAACCCTCAACTGTAAGAAGAATTCAAGAAAATACAATAGTGGTGAGAAATAAACTGGCAAATATATTAAGATTGGTGTTGCAGTTAAAAATATTTATTGGACTATGTTATTAGTTAAAAAAGATGCCAACATGTTTCGGCCTTTGCCTTCATCAGGGTGTGGATGAAGTCAAAGGCCAAAACATGTTGATGATACTAATAACATAGTCCAATAAATATTTTTAACTACAAGAGAGGAGTGTGTGGACTTAACATGTTTTTTTCTTGGCTTATAGGCAAAACAGTTTGTTAAAGTGTGTGTTAAATGTTTACAGCAGACATATTTCCTTGGCTAAGGAAGTAAAAGTGCTAAGTGTGTCCTCTGTTCTTGAAAGGGTTGGATGACAGCTCAGATGACGAGCATTTGATGAAGACGACTAAGACTTCACCAGCTAAGCAGCTGAAGAGTAATGAAAACAAACCAGGCAGCAGTAATGGCATCCACAGGACAAGCAAGAAAGGAGGTGAAAACATAATCTTCTTTATTATAGGTAGATGGCTGTTTTCCACTCTTACATGACCAGGCATGATGGAGGTATTTGTATTTGATTTGGTAGGATTTTTAAGATGGGCAGATTATAGAATAATGCACAGGCAATGACACTGAAGCATTCTTCTAGGCTAAATTAGGCATTTCTGTGTCTTCAACCTCTCAGATAAGAATGACAGCTCAGATGACGATGTACCTCTGGCAAAGATCCTGAAGATGCCACAGAATGATGAACAACTACAACCAAGTGAAAAGACACAGAACTCAACCCTCAACTCGAAGAGGAATTCAAGAAAAGACAGTAGTGGTGAGAAATAACAAACTGGATAAAATATTAAGAATGGTGTAGCTAGTGTTAAGCTCCTAAGCAAAACCTATTGAATGTAAATGTTTTCAAGGCCCAGTGTGTATTATTTAGCAGCATCTAGTGGTGAGGTTGCAGATGGCAACCAACTGCTCTCATTCTCGTTGGAATACTATGGCGTTGAGTCAGGTAACCATGACTATATGATTCTGATAGTGTATTCTGTCTGTTGTGTTGACTATTGGTTTCCTAACGTCATTTCTAGTTGCTCAGCTACTAACAAAATGGCATGCTCCATGGAAAGGACCCGCTCATATGTAGATATGAAGGACTCATTCTAAGCTAACGAAAGCACAATGATTCTTAGTTTCAGGTGATTATACGTTAATGAAAACATAATTATTAATATTATATTCAATTTCTGCCAAGAGTCCCCTAAATAATACACACTGGTCCTTTAAGTAGACAGATTTCATTTGGTGAGGAAGTCCACTGATGAACTAGCCACATTTCTG
The DNA here is from genome assembly GCA_900302295.1 of Parasudis fraserbrunneri. Lineage (NCBI taxonomy): Eukaryota > Metazoa > Chordata > Actinopteri > Aulopiformes > Chlorophthalmidae > Parasudis > Parasudis fraserbrunneri. Next base: position 9,650 of record OMKL01002678.1, read on the forward strand.
TCCTTGAAAGGGTCGGAATACAATTCAGACAACGAGCCCTTGATAAAAACAACAAAGACTTCTCCACCAGCTAAGAAGCTGAATAGTAGTGAAAACAAATCTGGCAGCAGTAATGGCATCCACAGGATAAGCAAGAAAGCAGGTGATACTATATGTATATCTTCATACATTATAGTGTGATGCTTGTGTAAAACACTTGGATTCAAAACCGGGTGTCTCGCATTGGGAAGGCAAACATCTGTTGAGAGAACCACTGCTTGGTCAAGGGAGATATTGGGCTTACTAGGCACCAGGCAGGGCAGCTCTGTTACACCTGATGTGTTTCATATCTGCTACTGAGGGTGCCTCATCCACCACCCGACCCCTCCTTTGTTATAGTTTGATGTCTGTTGTTTTCCACTATTACATGGCCTGACATGATAGGGTATTTGTATTTGATTTGGTAGCAGTTTCAAGACAGGCAGACAGAGTATGGAAAAATGCACAGGCAATTACCTTAAGCCAACTGATGATCATTTCTGTGACTGGGATATTAATATATCTACCAAATTGTGTCTTTGACCTCTCAGACCAGGATGACCACTCTGCTGACGATGTACCTCTGGCAAAGATCCTGAAGAAGCAACAGAATGATGAACAACTACAACCAAGTGAAAAGACACAGAACTCAACCCTCAACTCGAAGAAGAATTCAAGAAAAGACAGGAGCGGTAAGAAAAAAACAAACTGGATCAAATATTAAGAATGGTGTAGCTAGTGTTTAGTTTCTAAGCAAAACCTATTTAATGAAAATGTATTAAGTAGACAGATTTCATTTGGTGAAGAAGTCCACACTGATAAACTAGCCACATTTCTGTCCTTGAAAGGGTCGGAAGACAGCTCAGATGACGAGCCCTTGATAAAAACAACAAAGACTTCTCCAGCAGCTAAGAAGCCGAAGAGTACAGAGGGTGCCTCAACCACCACCCTACCCCTTCGTCTTTGTTTCAGTTTGATGCCTGTTGTATTCCACAATAGAGGCCTTGCTCTGAATGTTTAGAATGCCCGTTTGTCCTCCATGTTGGAAGAGACAACGTTTGCTATGTGCTGATACATGAAAAATACATAAACAAAAATTTTATAAAATGGTGTTTTATAACCGGATCTTGTAAACAAGTCACAGTGGAACAGTAATATCATGCTGTTCCAGTGTTGTACCTGCTCTACCTCTGCACAGAAATTAGGCATTTTCTTTTGAAAGTGGTTACCAATGGTTACAGGCAGCCATGTGGGGAGAAAGAGAACTACACAAACATTCTGTGCAAGGCCTCTGTTACATGACCTGACATGATAGTTGTATTTGATTTGGTAGCATCTTTTAGACAGGCAGAGTAAGGAAAAATGCACAGGCAATGACCTTCAGCTAGCCAATGGTAATTTCTGTGATAGAGATATTAATATATCTTTCATATTGTATCTTCGATTTCTCAGATCAGGATGACAGCTCTGCTGATGATGTACCTCTGGCAAAGATACTGAAGGAGCCACAGAATTCTAATTCTAAGAACTCTAAGAAGCTGAAGAGTAATGAAAACAAATCTGGCAGCAGCAGTGGCATCCACAGGACAAGCAAGAAAGCAGGTGATCCAGCACTTGTATATCTGATTCCTCATGCATTATAGTATGATGCTTGTTGAGTCTCATTTCTTTCGTAACTGCTACTGACGGTGTCTCGATTCCTCCCGAGGGATTAATAGAATTTCTGTCTGTCAATCTACCTATGAATTAATTATTGTCATGAACATGACATGACATGATAGCGGTGTTTGTATTTGATTTAGTGGCACTAGTAAGATATAAGACAGACCCTTAAGTCTTTTCCTTGACTAAATGCGGTAGCTAGCTGATGGACATTTCTATGATAGAGATATTAATGTATCTTTCATCTTGTGACTTCAACCTCTCAGATCAGGATGACAGCTCTGATGATGACGTACCTCTGGCAACTCTAAAGAAGCCACAGAATGATAAACAACAACAAAGTGAAAAGAGACAGAACTCAACCCTCAACTCTAAGAAGAATTCAAGAAAGGACAGTAGTGGTGAGACTGAGCAAAATTACTTAATTAGTAGGTTTTTTCGCATACTTTATCGGCTGCTTTTGAACAAATGCTATATATAAAATTCAACCCAAACCCATTTTTATGGAAGATAAAGCTGCCAATCCCTTTCTCCTTGCCTGGTTGACAGAGTTGACCCTTGCATTTTGAGGGCCCTAAGAGCGATTTGTTTAGGGGGCCCCTTCTTGCCATGCTGTGGTTTTGAACCCATCTCTTAGTTTGAACACAATATCAACAAATAAAGACAATTTAAAAGTTCCTGATTATGCTTGTAGGACCAGTCGACTGCATTTTGATCATTGTTCTTGTTGTAGGTTTAGATTGCACCTCCGATGATGAGCCCTTGATAAATATGGCAAAGACTCTACCAGCTAAGAAGCTCGGAATCAATGACAAGAAACAGGGAAGCAGAAATTGCATCCGCAAGAAAGCAGGTAATAATAACGTGTATTCTTCCTCATCATAGTTCGATAATTAATAATGTAGACTCAATTAGTAGAGTAACAAGGGGTAAAAACAGGCACATACACAGGTTACAACCCTTTTCCTTGGCCAAATCATGCAATATCCAGTGGTCATTTCTGCAGTGATCATATTTTTGTTATGTTATGTCTCATTAGTTTCAGATCATGATTATAGCTCTGATGAGGACGTACCTCTGAAAAAAACACAGGATAATGAACTACAAAGTGGAAAGACTAAGAGTTTAACCCTGAAGACTGCTTCCAGAGAAGATGATGGTGAGTGGAAATAGATGGAGGATAATTTATTTGTTTAGCTTATGACCAATGGAAAGACATTATGTGAAGTAGAAGTAGAGACTGAAAAGACTGCAGGTAATGCCTTTCCACACTTCACTAACGCTGTAACCTTGGTGCTGATCAGGCTGGAAGCATTGAACACACGAGGCTGCCTGCCGTGGCTAGCACATAGCAATTGTTGCTATGATACCATAGAAAACCCAGGCAAAGCATGGTGAGTTCAATGTGCGAGTTCAAACGTACGTGTTGCACATTGCAACGCACCCCACATTTGTGACATGCACTATTATGCTCAGTAAACAGAGAAATAGTGGGAAAATGTGTTGGGGCAAGGCATGTTTATATACATACCACATTTCATACACAGAGGCAATTCAAAGTGCTATACATAAAATAAAAGTCAAAGTGCAGTTAAGAGTCACATTACAAATGCAGACAGACAAACTCTGAAACAAACCACGTAGTGCTGCCGAGGCAGAGTTGTAGCTCACCTTGTAAAGCTTAATTTATACTCCTATATGAAAATGCCACCGGAGGTGTTGCCGGTCCCGGGGTGGGCCAAGGAGCCTATGTGCACCTCTCCCAAAATGTAGCTGCGCGTAGGGTGACACAGCACAGCAAGCGCTGTGATTGGCCCACTTGCCTCGAGCTACCTACGTGGAAGTCCGTTTTAGCCCTAAGAGTAGATACAGAAACATCTATCAATGAACATAAGATATGACATCCAACATAGACTCCATAGGAGGTACAACGCTGTCACCAAACCCTTCCCAACAGGGAGGTTTGTGTCCCACACAAACCAAGCACTAGCACCCCATCCCAGTGCAGACAGATAACTTGAATTGAAATACTTTATTATCCCGTAGGGAAATTCGGTTAAACCAGAGATAATACTGTCTTACCGAATTGTTAAAGCTAGATACATTTATGGTATGCTCTGCTTTGGTCTGTCCATGTGAGCACCGCCTATTTATAAGTCGTATCTCTAGTGGAACGCGAATTGTTTTGTATGCCTGTTCTCTTCCAACAGTTTCAGATTTGGAAAAACAAGGTAACAGCTCTGACGATGAGCCTTTGATAAAGACGTCCAAACGGTCCTCCAAAACTCTGATAGATTCACCGGATGATCGTGACAGTTCAGACGACGAACCCTTGATTGACATTGCCAAGAGACTTGAGGCACAACCACAGGCGAGGGCACCCCAACCACCACCCAGAGAGGACACCCTGAAATGCTGTAGGAAAGTTTCAAAGAAACAGCTCAAGTATGAAGGTGAGGACACCTGTATTCAACCTCCTCTAACCAAATCTACTGTTTTCCCCCTACTGAAAGATTAGTTATTTGTTCTTGTATTTTGGTGTTCCATGTCCAGAGTCCTCCAGTGACAGTTCAGACGACGAGCCATTGGGAAAAGTGAAGAGGAGGAGGAAGAGCCTTTCAAAAGAAAAGGTTTCAACAAATTGCATCAAAAGAAAGGAAAAAGCTGGAGACCGAACGTCACAAGGTAGTGAGCTGCTGAATAAAAACACCAAAAACATCACATCCAGTCAACGATGAACTACACAGTAAAATGCTTTTGAAAAATATCTACTGATACTGTGTGTGTAGGTGCAGTTAAACCTCTTAACCTGCCCCTCCTATATTAGCTCCGTCACACCCCTATTTTCTTCCCCCTTCTGGTAGAAGAGAAGAGTTCTGAGGATGAGCCCTTGATTAACATAGTCAGTAGGGCTGTGAATAATATGATCGCCCCACTGTCATCAGATGCATCTTGTGATGAGAAGCAGCCTAAACCCGGAAGGAAGACCAACGCACCAACAAGGAGGACATCCAGGAAGATACAAGGTATTGAAGCTGTGAAGATGTATCAGTTAGGGGATGGAATGGTTCTCGAAACTCATGGTTTGGTATGTGTTCCGTATAGCAGTGGATAAAAAAAACAGAGCCATCGACAAGTTTTCTTGTAAATGGCCTGCTTTTGTTTATATTCACATTTCAACTCAAATAGACAGAGTCTTCTATTGTTGTTCTGTAGTCTACAGGCTGAATAAATTTCCTACCTCGTATAACCTTTGCCATTTTCAGTCCATTTTCGCTGTTTTCTTTGCTCTCGCAATGTTTATTTCCCATCCGTGTTAAATTTCATTTTCGGTTTTGGTGAAGTTGTAACGAGCCTGACCACCTTTGATTGACAAATGTTGGCTTTTTAGATTTGGAGGATGATCGTATAGACCAATCAATTTGAAGCACACCTCCAGTGCACTCTTTTTGTATTCTACGTCACCCCCATGCTTGTGGCATGCTTGTGCATCCTGCATGTTTCCAGGGCCAAGGCTGGTAAACAGAATGGGACGGGGGTTTTTTTTATGTGTACCATTCCACCCCTATTATCAACACAATTAACTATTTTGTTAAGGAGCTTTCAGATAGATTGCAGTTTGCTCTTCATTTGCTGCTCGGTACAATGCAAATCTGATTAAATGTTCTGGGAAGTCTCAGAGGTGAGACCAAAATAAGTGGGGTGTTCAAGAGAAGATTAGGAGGATGGACAACAAGAGTTCATCTGCATTGCATTGCTTAAACACACCTGATATGCCCACTTGGTTGGAAATGTGTTTGTACAGTTCAAGAAATTGTGATCCTGCTACTATCCACTTTTCCTCCATTTTCCTCCCAAGCCTGGCTGGCTGACTCTACGGTCTATTGAAGGTGCGGGTTTATAACAGCTCACAAACGAAGTTTGTCAGAGGAAAGCAACAGTTGTGATTGGAGGATTGAGAAAAGAGGGCAGAATTTGAGATAGGTCAATTAGGCTGAATTTTGGATGTAAGTTTGTCAAGCTGAACCCACGGTTTGCTTAGGGCAGCAACAAGCTGTTCAGTGGTGCAAACTTTTTGAAATAATGGGTTTCAGAATGAGTTTCAGTGTGCACGGAGTTAGCTCCTACCTGAAAGCCTCTTAAACCGATATATGGCACTGCAATGTTTTTGCACTGATGTCTACTCCACCTAAAATTGAGGAACACACTTTAAAAGAGTTGCTGTTGTGATTTTTGTTTGACAGGAGTATCGGATGAAAGCACAGATGATGACCTTATTAAAAAGCCCATTAGAGCTGCAGCCAAGACCACAACTCCTGCAAAGAAGGCCAAAAGGAGAAAAACAGGAACGACCTCTGCTTCCAGGAAGAAAACAGGATCAGGTAATATCTGTGAAGGTAACAGAATTGTTATCTCTTATGCTTCTAAGCACATTTTTCTAAAACATAGAATATAGGGTTGCCAGCTACACCATCAAAAGAGCACTCCTGGGGGCACTTGAAGGACCAACATTCACTTAGCATAACCTAGAGGCCATTTTCCACTATGACATCATTGTCTGCAACACTGTAGTCCAAATTATTCAGCACAACAGCTTAGATGCTCCAAGACATTTGTGAATAGTGTTCTAGTATGTTTTTTTCTTGCACCAGCGAAGAGGTGGATGTGTATACATCAATTGGTTTGCTTGCATCAAATGTTTATATCTGACCCCGAATTGGATCGGTATAAGAAAATGTAGAAATGTTCAGTCGGTCATCCAAATTCCACATTCCAGTCTACGTTACTTGGCAACCCTCTCTAGTCTGAGTTGATAGCCAGTTACTAATATGTTTTTTGACATTTGTCCCCTCGACCAGGGTCATCAGGTGACAGCTCAGATGATAAGCCCTTGATTAAGATTGCCAGAAATCCACATGTGAACAAGATTCTGAGCATAATACTGGAAAGATGCGACGTGGAAAAAGTTGGGGGAGCAAAAGCATAGGATTCATACACAAAACTAGTGCTGGTAAGAATTACATAACCTTTTCACTATAGATACACTATTGAAATCTCGCTTTTAAAGAAGATTCACATGATTCATTTCTGATTCCCCAGATGAGGACAACCTGGCAATGATGCACTGTCATCTCCCTGAGGTGTCACCAGAAGAAACAACAGAAGAAATTCCCCATGAACTCCCTTTTTATGGTCATGTTTTAGCTAAAGATATGGACTGTTTTATACTTGTTTGGTTAACTGGAAAAGACACTAAATTTTATGTACATGACTCATAGAAATAGAATAATGTATTATTCTATATCTACTGTATGACACGACTAGACGTTTCTGTTCCCATTTGAAAACTGCATTCTGCTTAGTGCATACAAACTGGCCATTTTCAGTTGACAAACTACACCTAAAGGCAAACTGTCGTAATTTATATATAAAAAGGAGAAATGTGTACCTGTAATCTTTATCTGTGAAGTACATCTAGACATGAGGTAAGAAGACAAAAAAAAAGCAACGCTGCTTTTAAGTCTTTTGGCACAAGTTCTTTGCAGCAAGTCTCTAGTCAAGTCATAAGTCTTTATTGTCAAGTTTCAAGCAAAAGATTGGGAAGAAATTATTTAAAATAAATTTTTTATTACTTCAAGTAAGATTGAATTAATCTTAAATTAATTAATCAAATTAATTATATTGTAGTCTATATTTATTTCTTGATGTATTACTCATTCAATGAGTAGAATAGATATTCACAAATTTTTCACTGTCAAAAGTCTGGTAGAGTCAGAGCAGCCAAGTCTAGTCTAGACTAATATTAAGGTACCTGTAGTTGGAGGAAATGTATTGTTTCTTCAACACAAAATGACCCAGATCCTCCACTATTTAGGCACTGAAATACATGCATTTATGTTTATGTGAAATATTACATTAACATATATCACATTATGACTTACATTCATTCTGTAACTGAACCTAACCCTAACCTTAACCTAACCGTTTACCCTAACTTTAACTGTGACGCTGAAATAGCTCGTCAAACAAAATCAGGATGTAGAACATGCAATCATTTGGTCCCCAAATCAGTAAATGTCCTGATTTTGTGATGTGCATTCTCAAAATCAGTCCTGATTTTTCACAGAAATATGTCCACTCACCCACACACGAACACGTGTACACACACTAACATTCAAATAACACACATAACATTCTATACTATATTATTGGACTCTTCGAGTTGATTTGTACTCTGTACATTTGTACAGTGTGTGTACATTTAATAGCTGAGAGACATGGTGAGAGAGATGAGCAGAGAATTCAATCATTCAAAGTTATTATTCTCCACCCATGACTGTTTGCTTTTCAGCTCAGCTAGAGCCTCTCATTGGTAAAGAATAATAGGAATAATAAAAACATTTGAAACAAAGATTTTTCCTCACTATCCATTTTCAGCCTTTTCATATTTTAAAATGTGTTAAAACCTTTCCACCCATGGCTGTGTCATCCAGCTCAGCCGCTTTGCTTTGGTTGTGGGGCCTGCTGCTCCAGGCCTGCTCCTGGACTACCCCTGCCCCTCCATCACCCTCTGCGCTTTGTTTACTTTTTTTGTTTTGGTCTGACGTGGGTTTGAGTTTAGTAACTTCTTATATAGTGAATTTCTCCAGACCTCTTGGTAGAGCCTGAGGTGTGGCCAGCAGTAGCAACCTCTCCCCTATACCCACTGAAATCCAACCCAAACATCAGACAAAAACAAAAAATGTCATCAAAGTGCAATACCATGTTGTGATCTTTTGCCTAGAGGTTGCTGTTTGATGACATTAGAGATTCTACCTTTAAGTTCAGAAAATATGATAAAAATAAGATTATAAAAGTATTACCAAAGCTATTATGCATAATTTAGAAAACGTGAGATCAAATTAGATTTGATATTGTATTACTAAAGCTATATTATACATATATGTTATTACATGTAAAACATGTTATATGCTGTGTAATATAGGCTAGATATACAAAACTCTTAATAAGTCTATTATTAGGCCACTTAGGCGATAAGATATTGTGGCGTGGGGATGGCTGATTTAAGCAGCCACACCTGCCCTGGGTCAAGCTAATTAGATCTGGGAGCAGGGGTGGCTGTGCATCGGGGTAATCAGTGCGCACAGGTTAAATCTGCCATCCCCACACACACACTGAAGAGAGAGCCTCTGTCATGACAACATTACATCTGCTCCTGGTTTGTAACATTTTGCCACTCTCTTCAATGAACTGTTTGTACCATCATTGGCTGTGTTCCTGTTTCGGAGAGCCCCACAAAAATGCACAACTGGCAGTTGAATAAGAATAAAATAGTCACAATATTGTACAAAAGCATGTAGTCAATATAGTTTAAACCAGTAAAATATTTTTTTTTACTGAGAAAGCAACATAAAGGAAAATGATTCAGGCAATGTGTTTTTCCAGATGAATCACTTATCAATCATTGCTTTGATGTAATACAATTAATTTATTACTGAGCAGCAACAAACGATCATTGTAGCCTATGCTCCCAGTTACAGATACAGTGATCTCCATTTGTACTTGGGACAGTGAAACGTTTGATGTTTTGGCTCCATACTCATTACTTGGATGTGAAATGCCACAGTGACTATGGAATGCAAGTGCAGACTATCAGCTTAAATTTGAGTGCATTTTCACCCATATCTGATAAACACTTAATGAAAGAATTACAGCCTCTTTTGTAGGCTACATGGAGCTCCCATTTGAGAGTGCCAAAGGTTCTGGGCAGATTATATTTAATAAAGTGGGCTAATCATATTTTTAGCCAGAAAGTCTTATTGTGCTGTAGAGATTATGCGGGTCATAAGGCCAAGAGAATCATTAAGGATCCCAGCTATCTGAACAATGGACTCTTCTCTCTGCTGATGTCAGGTAAACGCTACCACAGCTTTAAGGCCAACAAAGAGAGAGGTTCAAGAGAAGCTACTACTACCCATCAGTCTGAGTTAAGAGTCTTGATGGAACGTCAACAAGGCAATCAGATTTGTGATCCTTGGTTGAAAGGCATTTGTGTTCAGTATGTCTGTAACACACAAAACTCTTTGGTAACACATAATAGCCCGGAGCCTTATTCAGGGCGTGTTAACAGTCTTGGGCGGCCTCTGCTGGAGCTTCAGGGAAATGATCTTATTATCTAACTCGTCCATGAACCCTTCGTCCACTGATTCGCTGTCTGCCTCCTCTCCCTCCCCCGCTCCCTCTGTGGGCAAGAATACATGGAGCTGTGTGCGTGTTGTAATGGAGGCAGAGACCTGAGGTGAGGGTTGGCTGCAGCTTGGAAGGCATGGCTTCCCTACCACAGACAGACCCTCTCCCTGAGACAAGGAGTGGCGGTACTGCATCACTAAGGGTCGGCGGTCTCCCTGTAACCCCTCTGTGGTCGGGGTCAGGTTCTGGGTGTAGGGCTTCACTGGCGCCGGCTTGGAGATGGGATGGATGGGTTGGGAGAAGTGGGTGTAGACAGGTCTGCTGCAGCTCTGGATCTGGTGTTGGAGGAGGTTCTGGTGGTATGGTATGTGAGCCTGGCTCTTCCCTGACAGATCACAGGCCTTGCAGAGGGGCAGGGGAGTGGACCTGCAGATAGGCAGGGGAAGCGGGGGCCGTTTTCTTATTGCACTAGGGCGGCGGTTGCGGGAGAAGCCCTCCAACACGGCTCTCTCTCCAGGGGTAAAGAGGGAAGGCTCACTGAAGCTGTGGAGAGGTGAAGTAGTAGCAGGAGAGAGGGAGAGAGAGTGGG
>OMKL01002679.1:2269-15615 GCA_900302295.1 Parasudis fraserbrunneri
TTGCGTGAGGATATCCACAACATGGGCAGCCTGTACATGTCTGAAATCTGCACAGAGCTGAAAAACCTCCGCTCTCTGGTCCGCGTGTGTGAAATCCAGGCCACGCTGAGGGAACAGAGGTATCGACACACACACTCAGTACTTGAGGGGTAGCAAGTAGGGCTGGCCCCTTTTACTCGATTAATCGCCGGTTTGATGTTAGTCGAACTGGACGACATTAGCCTTTGGAAATCTCACGATTCCATTTAGATTCTTGGGTTCATGATTCGATGTAAAATCTATTCTTTGTTCATTGCGATTATCTCGGCAATTAGATGGATTAAATTCCAGATTAGTATTAACCTTCATGTTACAAAGCCAGTACATTGTGTGAGTCTTTCTGCGTGGCTAATCTTGGCAATCTGTAGGATTTAGCCAGCAAACGATTTATGGTTCTAAGGTCTTCTTTTTTTCTTTTCTTCCACCCCTCCTAACCACTTTATGATCTTTTTCACCCCCAACAGAATCTTGTTTCTGAGACAGCAGAACAAAGAGCTGGATAAGCTGAAGAACCAGAATTCCTACATGGTCTGAGAACCCCTGGCTTGAGATAAGAGAAGCCCGGATGGGAGGGGAGATGGAGAAGGGGCAGAAGAAGAAGAAGAAGAAAAAAAAGAAAAGAAAAAGACAACAAATACAGGCAGCCAAAATCCTTGAGGCTGCAGTATCAGCCTGCTCTATCTGGTCTTCTGTGACCCACATTCTCTCTCTTTCTGACTTAAAAAAAAAACAAAAAAACAAGGGAGAAACGCCCAGAGGGAGGATGCTGAGCCTGTTAGAAGATGGCTCAGAAGGCATCTGTCACCACGAGAGCCCCACCATCCTGAATTATGTAGATTTTATTCTGCTCAACTGTCCCACCATGTGAATTGTTCTTGCCACCAGGATGAACCCGAGATAACGGTTTGTCAAAGTGGGACACGTTAAACCAGTGGACTCTTGAGTAACCCGAAGAGCGGGGGCCTTAGCTTTTCCTGACTCGAGACTCTTTCACATTGCACCTTTTTTTGGACAGTGAACTCTTGGATTGTGTTTGTTGTACTGGATTATCTCTCTTTCTGGTGTGTATTGGCTTGTAGTTGTCAGGAATCAAATAAGCTTGATTCCCAGAAGGTGAATTCAAAAAAATTAGCTGACTCATATCGCAGACTAGAGTCAAACGATTTTTTTCCCACCTGACAGGTCGTATTAATCAGTGCATAAAAACTGAATCATAAAATGGACTTGTTCACTCATGATAAATCATGCATTCAATATGGATGGATTCAATGGTAATGGAAGTTATCATTTTTCTTCGAACTCACAATTATAGGTAGATGAAGCATCTCATGGCTTTCCCCAATCTGGATGGGAGCTGTTTGATTCGACACGTCGTGACCAGAGTTTAGCCATATGCCGGGAACGTGGGACTTTGAAACACTTGACGTGCGCTTGATTTATCCTATCCGAAGCTATGGAACCAATATTATACTCTTCAAGCGTACAAACTTGACAAGGAAGGGCTAGATATATCAAAAGCACTCCAGATGTTTCAAAGAAGCCTGTTGGAGGAAGCGTATGTTATTGGACCTAGGTCTGCTCATAGCACGCACAAGGTTGCATTCAGTTGTACCCTTTGGTCTGCTCATAGCACGCACAAGGTTGCATTCAGTTGTACCCTTTTGAACACTTTTTTTTTTTTTTTTAAAGCCCCATAGCCAGTTTTTTGTTCTTTTTGTCAGATTGTCAGTGATATGTTTGTCTTAAGTTGCCGGTTATTCCATTCCTTTTGTGCAGCTTTTTCAGAGATTGTGAGAAAGAATAGTTAAAAAAAAGAAAAAAAAAATCTGTAAAGGGTCTGTTTTCCACACAGTCATGTAAACCTAAATTATTGCACATTATTGATTACGTCCTTGTAGTGATGTTGACGACGGCGATGAAGAAGATGGAAAGACATTTTATTTTTTCAATGGACTCATGCTTTCTCTTGTCTTGGTCCAGCTGTTAAAGCTGCAGCACTAGTTTAACTCTGTAGCCAAGTTTGGCTACCTTTTTTATAGGGTTCATTCATGATGAGATGATGTACTTTTTATATGGGAAAAAAAGACTTCACATGAAACTGCGATCGTTCTCTTCTACATCCACACAGGTAGTTCTTGTCTCTGATAGGCTATTCTTTTCCCTCTCCTCAAGGATAGTTTCCACCAACCAGTGACTTTGGAAGTTGTTGCAGAGGTCAGTGCTTTGGTCGGCAGATCTGGTTTGATGTGCGCACGTGCGTGGGGGGTGTGGAAGCATAGCTTTGTATATTTCATAAAGGTATATGAGAATTAAATATTCTACCACACCTCTTTGTTTTGTTTTTTTACATTTATCATTTAACTGACAAACCTATTTAGGCTGCTTTTGATATGGCATGATGTGTGTTTGTGTGTGTGTGTGTGTGGAGAATGTCTTCTGAAGCGAGTGCTGACTAGTTTTCTGATTCAGAGGAGGGTCTGGGGACAACATGGTGAGTTACATGAAGGAACCTGACCTGGTCAAAATCTCACACCTGTACCCTATACCCTACATTTTGAAATATTTGCCCATGGAGCAGGTCTTGGCATAAAGAATACAAATGTTACCTTTTTGAAGAAAAAAAAAAGATAAAAGTATGTTGCACTTATCTGCTAACTGGTGGTGCCCTTCACAATTCCCCACTGAAATGCACAGTGGTTCTAGTATAGGCCATGGTGACTTTGGTAATATGCAGTGCAGTCCATAAGTCTCGAGTCCAGTAAAACGTCCTTTTGGCAGTGCTCCAGCACATTGGATTTGAAATGGAACAATTGAAGTACAGACTTTCAGGTTTAATTTGATGGTGGTGTTAACATTCATCTTGGTGAACCATTTATTCATTGGGCCCCCCATTTTAGGTGACCAAAAGTAATAGGATAAAGTCGTATTTAATATTTAGTTGCAAATACTTTGCAATCAATGACTGAAGTCTGCCACCCTAAAGTGATCATGAAATTATTTTGTCTTTCCTGCCAACAAAGCAGAGACCGGCGCCCCTCAATACATTTGAATGGGACTTGATGGGATTTTAGGTGCACAGTGGACTCCATCAGAATTATTTGATTTATGAGTGTTATTCTGTCCAGTACCTGAGCGTTCAAGGAAAATATAAATCACCCTCCTGTCACTATAAGTGAAAATACAGATGGGTGCTATTTCAGTGACGTTTTTCGTGTCCAATTTTACAATGGAAGTTAATGGAGAAATTGGACAGGAAAAAGTCACTGACATTGTCCGTATCTGTACTTCTAGTGACAGGGGAGTGATGTATATTTTCTTTGAACCCCGAGGGAATGCACAAAAAGCACCCAGAGGTCAACTACATTTCCGTTTATTCTGATGGAGAGTTCACTACAGCCAAGATCCCTTTACCGTAAGTCCCATTATTAAGCTACAATTCCTACATGGGTCACCCGATATGGATGTAATTGTGAACGCCCTTAAATTAAATCTGAAAGTCTGCACTTAACCACATTACCAATGTTCCATTTCAAATCCAATGTGTTTGAGTACAGATCCAAAACAACAAACAAAAAATGTTTCACAAGACTCATTTATGCTAATGCTAATACCCCACCCCACCCTCAAGCAGGTATTTTCTCTAGCCACAAGATGGCGGTATTCAGCAAGTTATGACAGATCGACTCTGGTTTGTGACTGACAGAGCTAACCTGTAAAATCAATGGTCAATAAACACATTTCATGACACTTAAAATTTGAGGTTGGGTTGAAAATGGGATGGCAAGGGAGTTGGTGGTGAAAGAAGGACAGGGGAGGCCCTTAATCAACTTTCGCTTACGACCTAAACAAAAGTTAAAGTACAGTGCGCATCTGCTGCCTATCCATGTTTTCTAATTGAGTACCTCAGACTTGAGTTTTAGGCTCTCAAAGGAACAATGTTTTCAAACGTTATTATCTAAAGATGGTAAGTTAGAGTGTTGTGTTCATTCATAGTAAAAGGACCAGTGTATTATTATTATTATTATTTAGGGGGATCTATTGGCAGACATGGAATTTAATATTCATAATTATGTTTTCATTATTGTGTAATCACCTGAAACTAAGAACCGTTGTGCTTTCATCAGCTTAGAATGAGCCCCTCATATCTACCAAGGAGCGGGTCCTTTCCACGGTTTCCACGGAACGCACCATTTTGTTAGTAACTGAGCAACTAGAAACGACAACATAAGGAAACCAATGGTCAAAACAACAGACATAATACACTATTGGAATTATATACTCATGATTACCTGCCTTAACGACGTAGTATTCCAACGACAATGAGGGCATGCAGTTGGTTGCCATCTGCAACCTCACCACTAGATGCAGCTATATAATAGGCTACGCACTGGTTCTTTACAGACAGTTTGAGTACTTCCATATGATATATCACATCCACACTCCCAAGTGATTTGGATTGACTTCACAACAGCAAATACACAGGCTGTCCAAAAACTTTAAAAAACGGAGTTATATGGCTCTTAAATGCAAGAGTTGAATTAACCAGATAATATCAATGTACATCATATCAGTAGAAGTAAATTATGTAGTTTAGAAGGGAGGATAACATTGGGATAGAGCCCACCTGTCTAATGTGAACCAAATCCTCACATCCTTTGTATATCTGGTCATAGTCATGGACGAGTGATAAGAGTTCATTATTGTATAGGCCATACACATGCACGGTCACATTTGATGAGCATTGACAGCGTGAGTGTGATCAAGTGCAGGCCAGTTTTCATGACAACAACTTGGTGAAAACAGGCTCTTGAGTAATGAGTTGGATCATGACAAAGGGGCCATATTGCTGAGTTGACAATGAACATGGCCCTCTGATGAAAATGTCTAAGCGCACATTTAGTTTCTGCTTGTGTCGCTATGTGGTTATTAGTGCTTGTATATCCGGACAACGTGCTTGTAATTCCCTGTTCCCCTGCCATTAGGCCAAGGCTCTTACATTTGGTTTCACTTTTTGATGATCAACGAATCTTTGCAACAAAAAAAATGACTTACCATAGATTCAGTGTGACTGTTTTTTTAATTGGCACATTAACAAGGGACACTGTATACACATAAGTTTTCCCTTGGCTGTGCAGCTGAAGTAGATCATGGTTGTGCAGTGGTTGGCAGTGTTGCTTCACAGCAAGGAGGTCCTGAGTTTGAATCCAACTGTGTGGAAGGGGGGGGGGGGGCGTCTTCTGTGTGGAGTTTACATGTTCTCCCCATGTTTGCGTGCGTTTCCTCCCACACCATAAAACACATGCATGCTAGGTCCATACTCCTGCCATTGCCCTTGACCAAGGTACTGGCATTAGAACTGGAGTTGGTTCCCGGGCGCTGGACTACAGACACCCACTGCTTCTAAATAGTTATGATGGGTTAAATGCAGAGGACAAGTTCCCGATATATGCAAAAATGTGCTCTGCAAAAAAAGATTCTAATTCTATTCCTGAGGCAACTGCCAATGTATATTGCTGACATTACAAACAAGGAGCGGCAGGGTGCCAGGTGGTCAAAGAGGCCTTTCCCTAATCGGAAGGTCACAGGTTCGCTCCCCATGTCAATGTGCCTATCACTGTCAAAGCGTCCTTGAGCAAGAGACTAAACCCCTACCTGCTCCAGGACTGCTGAAAACGGCTGACCCTGCACTCTAAACCCCCCCGCCACCCCCTGATGAAATGTGTACAGTATATGTGTCTCAGAGGGATATGCATGGAAATAAATTCCTGATCATACCATGTGAATAGATAATATAAAAATCTACAACTATCTTCAGTTCCTATTTGAGCCTCATCACTGGCATGATGTGTCAAAGCACACTGGGAAAAATCCATTTCTTCAGGAGCAGAGATTCATGATATTTGTAGACAAATGCAAGTTCTACTTTGCATAATATGATTCCCATTTGGCAAGCGGTTGTGGTTGTTGTGAAGCTCTGTTGGCTTCAGTATTGTTCTGAGCTGAGGACATAGATGTAATTCTGTATCTGGCTGGCAACCCAAACCAGAAATACCCAAGTCTAAATGGGACAGTGACAGGCCAACTGTTGTCTGGGCAAGCATAGAATTACAATGAACAGACTATACACCTTCAGCTAGGTTTCCCCCAAGCTTATTTCTACTTTTTACTCTTTATCGTTCTCCCTCTTTCCTTTTTCTTTTTAATTCTAAGTGCCAATATGCAATTGGGAAACTTGAAATTGGCAATTTTGGGGTGTACACTTAAGATGGCGGATGATGTATCCATTAATATCTCATAGATTTTTATTTCTATGGAGTCTGCTTCTGAGGTTGGTGCAGCTGTCCAGAGTGACTAGCTTGGCACATACCTCCTGAGTCACACGGACTCTGTGCACTCTCAAACTGTGACAGACACATTTGTTCAAAGCTGCCCTTACCCGCTTCGCTTTACAGAGGTGGAGTGAACCAAATGTGTGTTCTCTAGTTACTACAATAACTACATCTGCATCTTGTATTAATACAAGATGCAAATGTACAAGTTATTACCATTCCTGAAACTGAACTTGTTTTGTTTTTTTATGAAACAAATTGTCTTACTCGCAAATATGAGTTGATGCCTTTCTAACGCAGTTTCATTTCACCACAGCATTCTAAGATGAATTTGGTAAGTAATCTAAATGTACAGTACATGTGTATAAAAAAAAAAAAAAATCCTCAAAAATATCTCCCTCTTCCCACAGAGCGGCGTCTCCTCCTCCTATCCTCCACTGGCCCCACCTCTACCGCTGCCCCCATATCGGGGTACAGTAGGAACCCAGAGAAGGTGGAGTCATTGGTGTTGTCGGCATACACTCCTGCAAAACCCTCCTCCCCGTAGATCTGCAGCCAGACCTCGTCCCCAGCCGCCAATCTCTGAATCACTGCCCCCGAGGCCTGGTCCAAGTTCCCTTGGTGGTACTGATCGTAAGTAATCACCACGGGCTGGTTGTTCTTAAACAGAGCCACGCGGGCGTCCTTGGGGTAGACGGTGAAGTGATAGGTGAAGAAGTACACCCCGGGAATGGTGCAGTGGAACTTGCCGATGGCATCGTTGTAGTGGCGTTCCTCATTGTAGAGGTGCTTGTTGAACCGGATGGGCACATCTGTGGTTGCAGGGACGGGGTCCGTCAGACCCATGCTGAAGGCAGAGTGATACGAGAGGGCGCTCTCGCCCTGTGCACCTTTCAGACCGGGGTTTCCTGGGACGCCGCGTGGCCCCGGTGGGCCGTCGTCACCCTTCACACCAGGTTCTCCCTTTTCTCCTGGTGTACCTTTAAGGAAAAAAAATAAATAAAAAAGATTTACTGGTATGTGATGAATCATTTTAATGCTGTGCCAACGTTTTTGGGAAAGCTGGGCGAGCATCGCGGTATATATAACACATACTACGCTTGTAAAGGAATCATCAATTGTTAAAGGTTTGCGATTCCCATTATTCATAAAATGAGAGTTGTATGGCCAGTAGACATTCCTATGTTTACACCCATGGCTGCCTGCCAATAAGCCTTTCATAGATAATCTATATGTCTTTATGAAACCTGATACTAGCTGAGGAAAGGTTGCAGTGCAGATGCTTTAGGAAAACTTAACTCTGTGCAGTAAAGAGCATAATGTTACTCCAAAAAACCTGGCAAAGAGCATTGTAATACCTACCTGTGTCTCCTTTCTCTCCTCTGGGACCATCATGTCCGTCTCTTCCATCTCTGCCCGGGTGTCCGCTGGGTCCGGGGGTCCCGGGCACCCCACCCATCCACATGGCACATGGCTTCCTATCATCTGGTGGACCCACCTATAAATCACAGCAAGTCAGAAGATTAGTTATTAATGATATCTGTCAAAAAGGACAAGTTAGCAGTCATGAGTACAGTATATCGGGACGTGCATTTGAATGATGGTGCTCTTTAGTTTTTCATACTGTGTGCTCTCCGAAATCCCCTGCACACAGAGAGTTCCGTTCTGGGTCAAATAAGGTATATTTCTGAATGACTAACACATACCTGAAAAAATCTCTGATTGTGGCTTACCTCTGTCTCGGGTCCTTCTGGTTCAGCCACCTCCTCCTCTACAAGTTGAGCCTCATCCTCCACTGCAGCCTCTTCTTCAGGTGGAGAGTCTTCCTCGGCTGCTGCCTCCTCTTCTGCTGCGCCCCCTTCTTCATGTGGAGCCTCCTCTTCAGGAGGACTTTCTGCTTCAGCTGCAACATCTTCTTCATGTGGAGCCTCCTCTTCAGGAGGACTTTCTGCTTCAGCTGCAACATCTTCTTCATGTGGAGCCTC
The DNA here is from genome assembly GCA_900302295.1 of Parasudis fraserbrunneri. Classification (NCBI taxonomy): domain Eukaryota; kingdom Metazoa; phylum Chordata; class Actinopteri; order Aulopiformes; family Chlorophthalmidae; genus Parasudis; species Parasudis fraserbrunneri. The sequence continues at coordinate 10,623 of OMKL01002679.1, forward strand.
CTTTTCAGGAGGACTTTCTGCTTCAGCTGCAACATCTTCGGGAGGAGTTTGTGCTTCAGCTGCAACATCTTCTTCAGGAGGATTTTCTGCTTCAGCTGCAACATCTTCTTCAGGAGGACTTTCTGCTTCAGCTGCAACACCTTCTTCAGGAGGACTTTCTGCTTCAGCTGCAACATCTTCTGGAGGACTTTCTGCTTCAGCTGCAACATCTTCTGGTGGACTTTCTGCTTCAGCTGCAGTCTCCTCAGCAGGCTCCTCTGCTGTTATCACATCCTCCTCTGCCCCAAGGGACTCCACTTCATCCTCTTCCTGGGCTATGCAGACACCCCCTGACAGCAGCAGGCCCAGCACCAGGGTCCACGGCAGTTTCATGGTGCTTTAGAACCCCTCTGACCACAAGCCTGTTGTGAGATTGATATATATCTTTCTATTTGTGTAGGTGTGTAACTGTCAGCTCAATAATTCAGAGACAAGATTGTTAATTGTTTCTATGCTGCTAAGGAGATTTCTGATTGCAAGCTTTCTCAAAGGATGAACATAAGTTAGTGTTGGTGCATCAACATGAAAATATATTAACCATGAGATTTCTCTGAAGTTTCTGGGTGATTTCAGAATACAATTTATTGAAGACGATTCTAAATACAGGTAAACATGTATGATCTCACTTCAGTTGCAGTTAAAAGAGGCTCAGCATGGCATAATGTCAAAATAGCCTTGTTCTTTTCACTTCATTTCATTACTTGGCTGAATTGAGATGCATCAACAATGAACAAAACCATTTCCAATTGTCAGTAGTATGAAAGTCCCTTGTCATTTACTTTCATTTTTACAACTATTTTGGTCTTCAATAAAATCCAAACTTTTTAAACCCAGCCAGCCTTTTCATTTGATATTACAAACGTGAATGCTCTCTCCAGTGTCAAGAGTCTGAAATACGTTTAAAGCTAACAGTGGCTCATAGGCAAGATATTGCTCTCTTTGCCCCTGGGGCTGTTTGAAAAGGTTCCACTTCATATCGTTGCTTTAGCCTCCAAGACTTGATCACTGTCAAGTTATATAACAACCGTTATTTCTCCCCCCTGGGTGATTGATACATCCCATCAGGACTGCCATCGATCCCCGCAATCACACGGTGAGTCCGGTGGCACCCCGAGCGAAACAATTTTATGGTTTAGGTTAAGGGTCATCATCTTCATCCAGTGGACTTACCTTGTCTTGTGTTTGGTTTGTTCCCCTCTGCTCCCCTTGTGAGATTTGGTGCGGTGTCTTCTTCAGACAGTGGACTCCAATCGGTCACTCGTCATTCAGCGCGGGTGCGAGTCGCAGGCAGGCAGCCCCGGTGTCCTGTGGCCTCTTCAGCTGTACTGTCCTTGAGGGACGTGGGTTACTGTTATTACTGATTGCCTGCCATGCTATTTCTATCACTGTCACGCGTTTATTTATGGGCTCCACTGATCCAGGGGAGGCAGTGCTGAGGGCTTAACTACGAGGGCCCCCCCCCCTCCAATGTTCCCTCCCATCTCTCAACTCCTTCGCCTCACCTTTCTCATCTTCTCTCCTTCATCTCTTCAGGGCTTTACCCTGTTCTTGCTCTTCTCCTCCTCTATTCTCACCCATTGTGTCCTTCTGCATGCCCCCCCCCCATCTTTGTCCACTACAGTTCAGACTCCCTGACAGTGTGTTGTCATCACTGTCACAGAAGGGGGGAGGGGGGTTAGGTGAAAGTGACCAGTTTTGCTTCAAGCTGCAGCTAAAACAGTGGGTGTGGGGGAACCTTTGCTCCTGCAGTTAAAATGATGGTTGTGGGGGAACTTCTGCTCCTGCTAACCTTGACAAACTTTTGATGAATGAGGGGGATCTCGCTGGTGCTTTTTATATCCTGCTTTCGTAGACTGGCATTGAGATAATTGGTGTGGCATTGGGACGTGTTGTGGCATGGTTCAAGGCCACCCCTACCTATATACTGTACATTGTGCAGGTTTTCAGTACACACCAGTTACATTACACCAGTAACACTGCTATATCTTTGACTAAAGGAATGTTATGATTGAATGAATGGAGTACTGGCTGTGAGGTGGGTTGACAACCATGTTGTTGATTGGGTGGGGCCCATCCAAATCAAATATTGTTTAAGGCCCCCAAAAATGCAAGGGGCAGCCCTGGTTGTGTGGTAGACTGTTGGTTCATTTCTAGTTACACAATGTCTCATGAAAAAAGAAGTAAATATATAAATAAGTTGCAACTGATGTCAGTTTGTTTTATATTATTTGTTCATTTCCTATTTCCGCATGTGCCCCCCAACACACACACAAATGCACACATATACAGTTTTGTGTTTGATATTGTATAATATGAAATATTTGTGCAATATACATGCCATAATATTGTGATTCATGGGGCTTATACTGTGTGTGGACTAATAACGCAGTGTGCAGGTGATGAATATGCACAATGACATTGTTGTTGTGACAATATGTACATGCCATACGATCAAATGAAACACATACATATGATCATATGCACCACATACACAAACACACTACTTCAGATTTAAATGATCCTGTTCATACAGTACAAGGTAAATAGGCTCTAGGCACTAGGTGATGATGTCCTCAATATCAGTAGAGATTTGATATTCACCAATACAAACATTGTCTCATACACAATTCAAATTACAACTCTACCACTCTGCGGCAATGCAGCTCCTTCAAATTGCAATGAATGCACTCACAATTGGAATTGCCTGTCTGCATCTTTCATTTGTTTTCATTCATTTCCCAGACTAATCTGGGCGTTCCAGCCCGGGGACCTCTGAAATCTTTCTATGCACACATTTTACTTTCCCCGCTTGCCTGCACCGAAAACAACAGATGAATATGTAAATACACCAAATTCATTTTGAGGAGATAATGAGACTTTTTTTCTCTCCCCAAAGCAAACATTTTACAGAATGATTGCATACAACTTGGAACATATCCTGTCAAGTAATGTAAGAATGACTTCACCTCACAAATAGAGCATGAGGCATATAAGGATAGATATTTTAATTTAGTCTTTTGTTTTAAAAAAAAATAATCTGACTGTAATCTAGAATGACACTTAGTGAGTGTGTTGACTTTATGTTAAACGCATCCTGTTTCCCCCCCCACCCTTTCCTTCTCTCATGTTTTTTTTTTTTTGTGGATGGTTTTATTTTTTTTAAATAAAAATAAAATAAAAAATAGATTAGACTCCAGGAAGTGTATTTGTTGGCAAGATAATAAATCAAATACAGGTGCATGAAGCAATTAAGGGACCATGCACATATGGTTAGCTAATTTTACCATTGACCCCACACAATTTGTTTCACTCCAAAATTGTTGAGCTTGCAAAACAGGGGCTCATTTCTTAAAAATAAAATCAGTATTTGCCTTGAGGGTGAGACTATTGTCAAGGTATGTACCAAGGTATTTAAAATCGTTAACTGTCTCAACCATTTGCTAATTTGTATGACAAGCTATTTTGTCTTCGTGACCTTTATTTCTGAAGAGCTTGTCAAGCACCAGTTCTGAAGAGTTTACATATGATTAAAATAAATACGCTGTTGATAGTATCCCTTTGTTTAAGTAGGGCAACCAGAGCCATATCATCAGCATACTCAAAGATCCAGTACAATGATTTTTTAATTCAGTCATAATTTGCTTACTGTGGAATATTAATGTCATGAGTATAAATTTTTCAGCTTCAGATGTATCATTTCATTTGTTATAAGTGTTTTAGTGCACCCTCTCTGAGCACAGCCAACTCTCATCAGGTTGAGGGGGTGTGGCCTTCTGTTCATTGAAAGGAGATGTCAAGTTAGTATCATAATACATTAAACTTTCAAATGTAAACAAAATTCATTGGAACAGTATGATCGGCTGCTATGGGAGATTAACATTGAATAACCTGTGCTAGCAGGTGATAAATATATTGTCACAGTTGCTGTGGATGTTTTTGAACCACTAAAATTAAATAAATTGTAGCAAACTAGCTAGCTGATATCCTTTACCACTACTGAAAACTGACAGACTGACTGGTGGGCCAATCAGGGTAACCCAAGTACATTATGTAATATCATTCAGGAAGCAGATTGGATGTCTGAAATGGCTTGATTTTGTTGATATCCAGGGGAATAGAGATCAAAGGGCTTTGGTCATCATTTTCACAACAACAGTTCTAACATTTTGGGTAATATTACATCAACATACCTTCACAAAAAATGCAATGAGATTGAAAAACAAGATTTCATTGTACTGAATCTTTAAAGGTAGAGTCTGTGATGCCATCAAACAGCGTCTTCTAGACAAAAGAGCCCTACTTGATATTGCTCTTTGTTTACATTTTTTTGTTTTGATCTGATATGTGGGTTGGAGTTGAGTGGGGATAGGGGAGGGGTTGTTGGCCACACCTCAGGCTCTGCCAAGAGAGGTCTGGAGAAATTCACATTATGATAAGTTACTATAGACCTGAGGAGTCATGTGATAGTTCTGAGACCCGCCTGGTTCTAGACAAGTTTGGTTCTAGACTGGTTCTAGACAAGTTTGGTTCTAGACTGGTTCTAGACAAGTTTTTCCTGTGGTCTATACTACAGGGGGTTTCTCAAGGTAGCTGGGTTTATGCAGTTGCACTTATTCAGTTGGTCTGACATTTGACAGGGTCAGCGATAAGCTCAATTAAATGAGATTTGCGTTTTAAAGTCATGGGAACAAGACTTTTGGCGCCAAATGCATAAGTACTACTAATAAGTACTAATTATGCAAAAGAACAAAATTGCGTAACATAACTATGCGGACGGCACTCAATTATACATAGCTCTCTCATCAAGTGACTATGCTCCTATAGACTCACTGTGTGTGTGCATTGACCAAATCAATGACTGGATGTGCCAAAGTTTCCTCCAACTAAACACAGACAAAACTGAGATAATTGTCTTTGGAGCCAAGGAAGAAAGGCTGAAATTTGGTGCATATCT
>OMKL01002737.1:5387-17622 GCA_900302295.1 Parasudis fraserbrunneri
AATCACTGATACAAGATCCATTTCAGATGTAAGCAGCCTGCAGTTGTGTTGTACTGAACTAACTGTACTAACATAGGGGTGTGAGGGATTATGAGTAGGGAATGTGTGGTTATATTTTTCAGGCATGTTATGGGAGGATAGGACGGTAGGGGCAAAGACCTTGTTATTTTTTGGATTACTTATTACCTTTTTTACACTATTATTACTGCATAATATCTCCATAACGATGTCCTGTAAGCGTGTCTGATGTTATGAAGCAAACATTAAAGGCAACATTATTATGCCATTTCAGAATAAGCATTCCAGAATTGGACTTAAAGTTTCAAACCCTCTATGTATTTTTTTGAAGATTTGTCCCCAGAAAGTGCAGTGTCTTGCATGGCTTTTATCAACTCTATATCACATTGCCTGGAATTCATGGTTAAGCCCGGCCTCCCAAGGACTAGCATATAGCACTCTCTACAGCCTCCCAAGGGCTAGCATATAGCACCCTCTCTACAGGCTTTGTACAGGATGAAGAAGTCATAATCCTCAAACAGACTTAAATTCCTCCAGAAAGGCTCTTGATCCTGAATCCACTCATTTTCTTCAAACAGCTCGGCCCAAAAGAGAAGGGATATTTGGGAATGGCTGCAATCCTTGATTGAAATCTGCTACAAGTGGACACACATATACAGTACGCATGGACACACACACACACACACACACACACACACACACACATGCTTGAAACACACATGAACAAACACAAGTACACTAACAGCTGACACACACATACACAAATACAGTGTGTCACACACACACACACTCACTCACTCACTCACTCACTCACTCACTCACTCACTCACTCACTCACTCACTCACACACTCACACACGCACACACGCACACGGCTCCCCAGCCATGGCCTCCTGTCTGTGAGAGCCTGGTCCAGGTTGTTGAGAGGGCCTCTCAGAGCTCTTATTAAAAGGTAAACTTCTCCAAGGCCAGGGAATCATGTCAATCACAGGTTGTGTTTTCGCACCAAGCCCAAAGCCTGCTCCCTCCACCCTGTCAGACGCTGTTATCACCTTCAAAGCCATATCAGAACGATGTTTGTTCTGCGCTTTGGTTTCACCCACACAGCGGATTCAAAGAGGTACAGGTCTATTTGAGAGTGTATATTTCATTGCCGGAGAGAGACTGTGTTTGTCTTGCTGTGTTTGTCGGCTCGTATTTGAGCTGAGGGTTCCTATTAAAACTAAACACCATATCAGTGGAATATTGCCACTGCCAGGCGCCTTTAAATCGCATATTGAGCCCACGGCGTGTGGAAGTAATTTAGTTGTAGCGTAGTTTATAAGTGTGACTGTGCTTGTGATGGTTCTATTTACTCTTGATTCTCATTTATTTACACACTGCACTGTGGCCTCCTTTCTAGATATTCCAAAAGATACTGTAATAATTATATTCATTATTTTTTATTATACCCCTTACATTTCTATTTTTTTGCAATTTCAGTAGGTAATATAATGAGTGTAATATAATGAATACATTTAGTTAATAAACCCCTATACAGGTAGGTGTGTGGCTTTTTCCATTTCCGGAATTACTTTGGTCAATGAAGGACTTGTGAAATATGTTTCCAGGTACCTGAGAGGAGTTGTACTATGCCAGTTACTGAGGGTACATACCATGGGTGGAGTTGTACTATGCCAGTTACTGAGGGTACATACCATGGGTGGAGTTGTACTATCCCAGTTACTGAGGGTACATACCATGGGTGGAGTTGTACTATGCCAGTTACTGAGGGTACATACCATGGGTGGAGTTGTACTATGCCAGTTACTGAGGGTACATGCCATGGGTATAGGCACATACAGCAATACGGGTAGGCACATACGGGTATAGGCACCTTGACCACAGGTATGAGCTAGTGGGATGATCTTCTTGCAGAATGACCCTCTAGATGACCAGGCATCATGGGATGTCACCTGGTAATTTGAATCAGCCAATATGACTTATACATTTTGAAAACGGCCAACGTCTACGTAAAATTACAATGTTACATACTGACGTTGTATGTATTTTACCAGCTGGTTGTACGTCAAATCGTCTGCCCTACCTTTACCTAACCCTAACCGTAATCACTCCCTTTCCTTTCCTTACCTAACCTTAACCTGACCTAACCAGGAAAACATAAGCCCAACTGGCATATTCCCAAAATAGCTATACAAATTATAACATGTTTTAAAGAGGATCTAGCATCTCTGTCCTTCTGCATAGACTTATGTGAATAATTATGTGAAATAATTTTTTTTGTGTATGTTCTGTATGAAATATATGTTCTATAGAGGAGATGCTGAGCTTTGATTTAATCTGTTCTAAGATTTCAGTGAAGACGCTTTAAACCAAACTATTGATTTCATTATCCTGAAGCCTGTTAGGTAATTAACAGGCTGTAGACGTATGTATCCTGAGAACTCCGTAGTCACTGAGTGCCTTTTAATTCATTAAATACAGTACATTGCTGATCCTCAGCACTGACCCCATGCATGCATAGGGAAGGAAAACAATAGAGGGACAACAGGGCTATTCAAGTCATTAGTAAGTCTGCTGGACAAACGACAGGATCTAACACAGTGGGTGGCTGGGGAAATAAAAAGGTACTTAGGCTGGTATTGACCCTGCAGCTGGACCTGACGCTGTTTGCTCTGTAGCCAACTGTGCATGCGCACGCGCACACACACACACACACACACACACACACACACACACACACACAGAGAGACATGCACGCACGCACACACACACACACACACACACACACACATACATCCATGTGCATGCATGTCTGCGTGTGCTGGAAACAGTTTCCACTATTGTTTGCTGGTTCTTGGGCAGTGGTGTGCCATATACAGGCAATCTGACTTCGACCAAGCAATTATGAATGCATGAACGAGCCCAACTGATGCTTCACAGAAGACCCTTTTTATTTGATCAATGCATTTTTAGTTATTTCATTCACCACCGCTGACAGCGGGGAAAAAAACAACATCAACGTCTGATGATATTGGTATTAGAGATGCAGGCCTATCCCCGTCTGTTTAAGTCTGAATCTTTATTTTTTATTTTTTATCCCTGAAAAAACAGTCCATGAAGGTTGGTGGTGGAACGCCATGTAAACAAACCATTACCGCCACTCCTGCTGATTAACATATGATTGTAATTCATCATATCATGTGCAGCTGGTGACATCTTGCAGCAGCCATTTATTCCGTGTTGATACATGCCTTTGGTTCCTTTTTGACAACTCAAAACAAACAGATTGCAAGCTGTCGCTACATTTGCTCGAGATGAATGGAGAAAATGAATGGGGAAATCAGGTGTGTCATGTGATTAGCACTATGATACTGGGAATGTATCTGGGACAGTAGGTAGTATAACATTGGCTTATTTGTGGTGACCCAGTTGTTCAATGAGTTAAAGGATAAGGCCAGTGTAATTTCATTTTTTTTCTTATTGACATCATAGCATACAAAAAGACCAAAACCTACAATGCATTTCTCATGCAATGGTCCATCTAGCCAACACCAGATTATAGCTCATATCTAGAAGTTATAGCACTCTTGCCGTCCAAGAGCTGTTAAAACAAGTCACAGAGCCGTACCGTTTGCTTTGGTCAGTATAAGTCCTAATTTTTCCTGGAAGTACTTTATGAAGTGACATCGATTGCTTCGGAAGTATTTCCGGTTTAGGCAGACTTGAAGCAATCGCTTCATCACAGTGATGACTTATATTGAACAAAGCAAACAGTACGGCTCTGTGACTTATTTTAAGAGGAAATGCATTGTAGGTTTTGGTCTTTTCATAGGCTATGTTGACAATAAGAAAATAAGAAAATGACACTGGCCTTATCCTTTAAGGTGCATACCACATTACTTGTGATGTCATGGGTTTGAGTCTGGCTCAAGACCTTTGTCCTATGTCACACCCCTTTTCTTTCCCATTTCTCCTGCTATTCTTTATTGTATACTATTCAATAAAGCAGAAATGCCTAGAAAATAAAATGCCAAAAATTATTATTATTATGAAATTATTTTTATATACTTTTATATATATTCTTTTATATAGATATATATTATTATATTTATATATACTTATTTTAGGGCCGGGTGATATGGGGGAAAAATTATATCACAATAATCAGAAGAAGTATTTTCAATACCAATATATGTCAAAATATCTGCTTAGGTATGGATAATGACATGATAATTAATCCATTTGATGTTCATCATATTGGACTGCATAGTGACTACAATTTTGCTCAAATATTTCAGCAGTCATTTTTTAAGAAACCACCATAATATTAACTTTTATAATTAATTTATACAGCTAAATTTTGTATTATGACTCACAATATCAAATCGTGATCCACGGTCACAACAACCACACTGACGGATATTAACGATATATATGGGTATATTGCCCAGCCTGAGCTTATTTGAATACACAGTGAAGAAGCACAGGCCATACAGAGCAGGAGTACTACAGGATCAGTGACCATATTCTCTTGATCATTTCATTCATACTGATCTGACATGCAAAATTGATCCCAGATGAGAACAGCTTGACTCTTGAAACTTGATGAATTGTACTGTACAGCTGTTGGTTTTCCCAGCTTAAATAAAACAGGAATTCATGAAAGCGACAGTAAGATTCCACTGTATAAATAATGGATACATCTTTATACTGATTTTTATACCTTCCCAAATGAACCATATCCAGGGGGTAAACGATCCATGTTTCAATTCAACTTGACTAAGCTAGGCAGGTATGAAAGCAGTTCAATTGAACCCTGGAGCATTTACCCCCCTTGGTACGGTTAATTTGGGGAAGTGTGATCCGCACCAAACAACCTTACCCTGGTAAACCAAGTGAACTCTAGAGCAGTTTATGTGAGGTGAAAATGCAATCAGACCAAAAGCAGGAAAATATCTGAAAGATCGCACATTAAGATATTTCCCCAAATGTGCACTTTTTCATCATCACAATGTTATTATTTTTGCTTTTATTAAGGTAAAAATAGCCAAATAATTTTGTGATACAAAGCGAATACATTGCATGCTCCAGCTGACAGTAGACACAAATAGTCGTGCATAATTCAGGTGACAGTGGACAGTAGCGCATACAGCAATATCATCAACAGTGAACTATTTGGAAAACGCAAACAGTATTTTATATTGTTAACATTTGTGCAGAGTAGTTGTGCAGATTCTTTTTGTTCACATATGTTCGTTACATAGGTTCATTAGGATTCAAAATGATGTCCAATAGACGGCTGACCTGCGTGATCACATGGCTTTGTTTATAAAGTATGGTGCATTTGTCAATTGGCAATGTGACCGAACAAATAAAACTGCAACAAAAGTAACAATTTCACTTCTGCCTCAGACCATTTGAAACAAACATCCTCCTATACAACCTGGACCCATACTTTTATATGGACACAATATGCAAACGTCCCCATACAGTATACACTCAGGCTACATAAAAGTCCTTATGAAGATTTAACAGTTTATACAGGACTGTCTTTGTCAGAGATGGGGTTTGTTGAAGCTGCCCGGTGACTCCACTATAAACCACTGGTTCCCTTATACACTACTATAGATGGAGATGAGGTAGCTAGTGGTGCAACTCTGCTGTACAGCAGTCATAGGGCAGTGATGGGACAAAGTCACCAGGGAACCCTTTGAGGGTGTGTACTGAGAGAAAACTGACACAAGCTGAGGAGAGAGAGAGTCAAAAGAGGAAAGAGTGAGCGATAGTCAGAGAAATGTGGGTGCGTTTTGCTGCTGTTGGGTGAAAACCTCGTATCTCCAAAATAGTCAACTTTTCAAGAATTAGGAAAAACACCCTCATTTTCAAATCAACAGCCATGTAAAAGATATACTGTACAAGTGGCTTTGAATGGGTTTTGTGGAATCTGAGGATCATGGAACTTGTTCATAAAATAAAGAAAGATGTAAACATTCAACCAAAAGAAAATAGTTGCTTATGGCCTTGATGCAAATAGAATGCATACCACTGTTGTAGAGGTGGTGACCACAATAAAAAAAAAAAAAAATGCAATAGTATGAAAGAAAGTTTTCATACACTCATAGCCTTGATGGGCCTCGGGGCCATGAAGAAGACTCTAATGTCGAAATGTTGGCTTTAATCAATTCTTTTTGCAAAACTTTCTTTCACACTATCGCATTGTTTCAACACTGGTGTGCATTCCCCTCTCCCCTTTTTTCCCCGACAACATTCAAGTAAAAAAACATGAAAATCACCAATATTTGGAGATCCAAGGTTTTCGCCCAACAGCAGCGATTTGTATGGGCTACTCCACCAGTGAAGTTGTAAAATGGAATCATACCTCTCCCCTGACAGCTGCAGTGGATCCAACAACCCCCGCCCCCACCTCCTCCTATGTTGTGCTGCTTATGATGTGGTGCAGTGAAGAGGTGGACTGGGAGGGTGTCCCAAAGGCTTGTTATTTCATGTCAGAGATTAGATTGAACCAAGCAGCCCTGGTTCATACTCGCACCTGAGAGAAGCCAGGAGACTCTCTGTCATTGACCACCACAGCTTCTGAGCCGGGTCTCCTCACCGTGTAGCAGTGGATCCAGAATAATGGTTTCTATTGCAGAACATGTCTTTCATGTCCTGATGATGGCCAGCTTTGGCTGAAAGATGTCTGTTTTTAAAACTGTCCTGTGATGATGCACTGGTCAGGAAATAAAGGCTTTTTATCTGCATGAACAGAAGAGTACCTTAGACTATTTTGTCTTCCTATTGGTTCCAGTCAGCTCCTCTCCAAAGAGCACCTTCTTCCACCCTTTTGGGGAGTACCTGTCTGAGTGCTTTGCTGTTTTGGATTATAGCAAAATGTTTTGAAATTGGATAATCCTTCCATGAAGAGTTCTGTGCTGTGAAGTAACTATCAAAAAGATACGTTGTTGTGTAATTGATCTTTGGAAACAGACATTTGTATAATATATTGGTTCAAACATTTCCACCAATTTAGCCATACCACCATTTTTATAATGCGCTCCAAGTTTTCTCCTCAGATTAAGCCCAATCTTAAAGGGGAATTCCACTATGGCTCTCTCGTATTTATCACTACTACAGAGTAAAATGAGCCCACAGCCAGCTCTGTACATATCGTCAGGCCAGAGATATACGGTAGCTCCAAACACTTATCATGCTCCAGCTTCCTGCTTTACAAAGGACTACACTGTCAGTCAATGGTTGCCACTCCTACCAAACACACATGGGAGGGATGAACTTTTACTTCTGGTTACTATGCTACCCGGCAAGAGAGAGAGTGGGAAGCTGATCGAGAGACGATTGAGGTACTGTATCAGGAAACTAAGGGGTGGAACTACGTGTCATACATATAGCTCTACCAAATTACCTTCCACCTTCCACTGCCGATATTTCTGAGCAGAGATCGCTTTAGCCAGCCACATAGAATTAATCAGTTTTGCCTCAGTCTGGTAAATTAGTTTAATGTTGCTTTGCGGTGGAATTTCCCTTTGAACTAAATATTTTATTTCAGTGGAGATCTCAATTTAAAGTTAGTGTCGCAGAATCTGACCCATTGGGTTCATCATTATTATAATAAATCTGATGATACTTAAAAAAATTTTTTTTTTTAAAACCTCAAGGGAAAAAAAACACTTACAGTAATTGACCAGATGGGTTGATGTTGTTGTTGGCTGGGGATTAAATCTCCAGTATATTTATTCACTAGAGGTGTTTTATAAAAGGGTGATGACAACTCTGAAAACCAGCGCGAGCTGTAAATTTGATTTCTCTCGTTTACGTGAGACTGTGTCAGGAAGAAAAGCGAGTGTGAAAACGCTGGTAGGAGTGTCAGTAGATGGGTTATGTAGAGAGACGCTAACGTTTGTCAGCCTGGATGGACAGACAAAGTCGACAAGGAACACTTCTCCATTCGTCATGTCCGTCCCAGCCAAAACAATGTGACAGGAACACAGTGATTTGAGAAACTAATTGATTTTCTTTCATCAGCTGCAAAAGGTGTTAGGGTGGCAGAAAAAAGGGGGGCCTGAACTTGACGTTTTATAATGGTGGAGAGCAGGGACGTGCACAAACATTTTTGGGGGCAAGGGCTCAAGCTAAAAATAAGGGCACTCACCCCGCTCATCCCACCCCAAACGTTGCCACATCGCCGCCATCCATAATCACACACTATGTTCATAACATGAGACCTGTTTACATTCTACTGAAACACATTATTCCATGAAGAAACCGATTTGACATGTTTTCATGAAAGTAATGCAGTCAGTCAGTGTTCAGTTGTTTAGACCAATTCAGTCACATTAGATCAGTGGTTTCTTTGAGAAAGAAAGTTAGGAAGGATGCTATTCAGCCATCTGAGACCCACATAGGGGGGGGGCAGGGGATACTTAGGGGGAGATAGCAGGTCAACAGTAGATGCCACATAGAGGTGGTACACATTATCTGAAAGCTGGGAACCTGAAGATTAATTTGAGATGCAGCTCAACACTGTGTCAAGTTTTTCTAGTCATAAATCTGTAATAAACATTGTGTTTTGGTTAGGTGGCCATTCAAATTCTTAACCTTTAGAGTGTATAAGTGCTTAGAACAATATGAGCGAAGCATATGATGGCCATTCCCATGCTCAATTATGTCTCATAAGTTGTTGCAGCAATTTTTGGGTTGATACCATTTGTATTACACAGATTTGGTGCAAGATTTTACCATTTTTGACCACACGAGAATTGATAAACATGGTCAGAAATCCCTCCAAAATACCACATTAAGACACCAAGACCTTGAGGAACACCATAGAAAATATTGCATTTTTTGGCGATTAGATGGCAAGCACTTCTGTTCTGCTCTCAAACCCCCCCCCCTTATGATCAATAACCTAGGAAACCCATACATACTCTGAATGACCTAGGTCTCTAGATTGTGGGATTAGCATAAAGTGGGCATTTTTGTAAAGGGGAGACTCGAGGCCACCCATAGATCCCATTTTCATTCAGATATCTTGAGGTGAGAGGTCAAGGGACCCCGTTGAAAATGGGCATGGCAGTTTTCCCCCCTCAGAAGTTAGCCTAAATTTGGAGCATTATTTAGCCCCCTTCCCGACAAGCTAGCATGACAATGTTGGTATCGATGGATACCTTAGGTTGTCTAGTTTCATATGATAACTTTGCACTAGCTTAGACATTGAGCGTGCTACAGCCTCTGAAAGACAGGTCACTTTTTGACTCTGAGGGAAAAAGGGCAGGGGCTCAAGCCCCCCTTGGGCCCTATCTGTGCACGTGCCTGGTGGAGAGCCTCAGGAAAACAAATGGAACATGTTTGTAATTGACAATAATATATGAAATTAATGTGCAGCTATCAGCGCATAATACCTTAGTCACTTTTCATGATGTTCAATTTTTTTCTGTATGTGGTAACACTGTAATTGCTGTGACAATAATATTTCTTTCATGGCATTAGACAGTACTTAAGAGAAGTGCACCATAATTGCCCCAGTAATAGAAATTTCTAGAAAATCGCTTCTTTTGCCATAATCATCTATTTGATGCATGCTTGTCTCTGTTCATGTGAGCGAGGAGGTTAGCTGTCCCCCTCAGATCCAAAGAGAAGGTGTTCAGAAGGATCCAGTGGAGGCATCTGTCTGTGGGGGGGGGAAAGAGCCCTGACAGCCATGCGTCATTCCAGCCTGGTGCAGGCCCCTGTATTTAAAAGAGTACGGCAGTCAAAAGCCCATAAAAGTGAGTGACTCCTCGGGAGCATCTGCCACGGCGTGCAGGGGAGGAGATTCAATGTGAGAAAAGGAAGATAATGTGCTCACTCACTAATGGGCAGCCGACTAGACACAGGCTCATTTTTCACATCATGTCATCTGTAAGGTTTGAATAAAAGTAATGGCCACAATGAGCCTGGATCTCTGCCAGCATTATGGCTTTTGCCTCCTCACTTTTATTTGTGTTGACTTGTACAGTCGGAGGAGATGACAGTCAGGGGCCTGTGGATCAGTCAGAGTGATGATCTGCAGTGCCTCTCCTCCGCTGCTGACAGGTCCCCTCTCCCCCGGCTGGCATGTGAGGGCCAGCGTGCCTCGCTACGTCATATCAAATGCTGTACTCTTGACAGAATAAAGGGATCTGGGCGCTGGGGACATCACAAACTCTGTCTTTTGTAATGTTCTGACAGAGACAGAAGGGGGAAATGAAGGGATTTCTACAGTTTCATGTAGTAAGAATTAGTGTCAGTCAAAGTTAAGTGGCTATTTTAAGATAAATAGGAGAGGATTTTCCATGCCATGTTTTGGGGCGATGGGCTTTTAAAAGACTATGCTAATGTGAGCAGATGCTGATTGGTGGTTGGATGTTTTCATTTCCTGAACATTAGGAGTCTTAGGGCACGGCATGTCTAAATATCCATTCTGAAAAGGTTAGTGCGTAATTAATGCTTAGATTCACTGCCACTGTGTCGGCCATGTTCAGTTGAGAATAACAATAGATACTTGGATGTTAATCTACACAGCTTTAGTACAGTAGGCATTGCGGCCTGAACAATTCTACACAATTGGCTAAAGAGAAATGGTGTCTGAAAAAATATCTTTACAGTTTTGCTTTAGCTTCTTCAAATGCAATTACCCATAAAGGTGTAAAATGCATTATTGTTAGGAGAATGTGTTAGTATCCCTCAGAATCCTGTTATAAATAAATTATTAAAAACATGTTATTGGATCTAGATTTTATTTTCTCTTATTATGACAAATTCAGCCCATTGAGCGGTGTTGGTGTCAGAATTGTTCAAATCAGATTGCTGTGTTTTAATGTTTATCCGTTAGGAAAAGTCAGGACTGTGTCAGAGATTTCTGTTTATTTCTATTAGTACTTCAGCCCTCAAGTGTGACATCTTAATTTCACCGTATGTATTAAAGGATGGGGAAACTTGACATCTCAGAAAACCTTAACATTATATAACACACGTTTTTATGCTTTGTCAATTATTTTCAAAATAAAGGACTTTTTTGTGTCAGCCCCCATAAAAATGAGAAGAGGGATGAGAAAACAAGTGATTTCCTTATTAGGTTCAGGAGTCAAAGGCCCCTCTCCCGGAGCCGTGGGCTTCAAGAGCCCAGAAGATTAAGACATATATTGGATTCATGATGGAGGGCACAAAGTTCATTTTCAAAATAAAACAGAATATTATTCATATTCCTTTTAAAATTCAGATTGCCGGCTGACCTGTGACTTGGAAGTAGTGTATTACATTTTCAATGAGCTGCCTTCTCTGCCACCGCTAGCTAAGATCCCCACTTCCTCCTCTCCCCTCCATCTTTCCTCCCTCTTTGTCTAGGCAAGGGAATTATGGGATTAGGCCCATCATAGTTTAGGAAAAGAAGGGAATTGTCAAAGGAAATTTTTTTGTCATCTTGTTGTTTACTTTTGTTTTCCTCCAACAGTACTATTTTTGTACAGTATGTTTTATTCTTGAAGACAGTGGAACCCAAATGGATCTTTTATTGTGATTGAGACTAAGTAAACAGCACAGCTAGTGGGAGAAACAAAAACAACCCTGCTTTTGTTCGGATGGTGAAAATCTCCCACCAGTCGATGATGTTATAGGAAGACACATGCACAGAGCACCGGCTGATTTTCATATATATTAAAATCACCACCTACTGCGGCATATGAAATTGTGCAAACTGCTAAGGCGCGGGCTTACTGTCAGAACTTCTGCTTCTCTTTGATTCAGATTTCCTTCTAGATTCCATGACCCTCAAATAAGGGTGGCCAATAATCTTATTCACACACTGATTCCATCGAAGGCCCTCGGGTACACCATACATAAGTCCAGAGGAGTAATATTGACATTGTTCAGCTGCACAAAAAGTTGCATGTCATACACAAATATTATGAAAAGTTAACACTACCCTCCATGGTATGCAGACATATCGCTGTCCACAATATAATGCAAATCTACAGTAAAACCCTCCGCCAATACAATGGCAATCAGGGTACCTCACCTACCTGAAATTATCACTATCATTCGCTCAAAATTCCAGTTCTAACAACCTTTTCAATACTGTGAGCTGGGATATTGAGGGGAAAAAATGTTGGGCGTAATCATTCACCAGGCCTGGTTGTGGGCTGCACCACACATGGTAATAAAGCCACAACATCAGCATGGTG
>OMKL01002813.1:6735-18422 GCA_900302295.1 Parasudis fraserbrunneri
CTGTATACACACACACACACATATATATATATATATATATATATATATATATCTGTTGCAATATATATGCTGGGAGGTTTCAAGGGATGGTTATGGTTTTGTATAAAGACTATCTGGTTCATCATGAACTGAGAATCCTTTCAGTCCATCCACAAAGCACTTACCCAACGATATTTAGGTTTTTGAGATGATAAAGGCCCAATCTGCATCCAAATGTCAACAAATGGGTAGCCCAAAAAAATGGACATGTCTTCATTCTATTGTTGATTGAGTTCTTGTTATAAGGAGTAAGACTAGACAACAGTTTAGGTCTGTGTTTTTGAAGTATTTTGTGAATGTAAAAGGTTTGTTTATGTTGGAAATGTTTGCTATATAGATTTTTTTAAATAATTTTTTTAAGTTTTAAAGTTTAAAGCCCCATACACTGTAGCATTGCTAACAAAATGCCAACATACAAAATGCTGTTTCTAAACGAAATAACCAAAACACAAGTGCTTTTTGGATGGACAGAAAGGAGTACCAGTTCCTGATAAATCACATTCTTCAGATCAGATCGGGTTTTTTAACTCGATCTGGTTAACGTCTGTTTTTTTTCCTTCTTTTACATTTTAATGAGTGTTTTTTAGATGCGAAGCACTTCTATGACTGGCAGTGTCACTAACTCACGCAGTAATTCACTCGGGGTTAGCCACTCGGTCCCTAGTGGCGGCTCACAGGCAATGCGCTTTGTGTAAGACCAGTTAGCTTCGCATCTATGACAATGTGTCCTTGTTGGAATTTAGATCCCACCACTGGGTTTAATTTTAATGGCCCGTTACCTGTTTGTATTTGGGTAAAACATATAATAGCCTAATAGGACTAAGATCAGACATGTGTTCTGACCAGGAGTGTAATTGTTTTTGAGCCTTTTCATGACACTGAAACATGAAGCAATTCAAGAAGACTGGCTTTACTTTTTTTTCACACCAATTCCCCAAAACAAGCATGTATTTTTTTCACACTTACTGGTTGTGTTCATTTACTGCAACAGATGCTAAAACCATGGACAAATTGGTCTGTTTACAAGTCCCCAATCGCTCCCCAAGCTAAACTACACTAACTTAACTTGAGATGCTGTTTAAAACAAGAATGGAACTCAGAGAGATGGAACACCCTCACACTTTGTCCTGTATCCCTGCCTTCCAGTCAGGATTATTTAGAGGAGTATCAAGTAGACATTATAATATTGTGTAGAAAGACGACATTGTTCTCATCCACAATTAGTTGGTCTATGCCATATACACCACTGGCTGAAACTCTGATTTGAAAAACAAACATATTTGCAGATCCTTGGCTGACTGTCAATCTATGAGTGATTCCAACACCCCCTTTATATTCATAATGATAATTTCTAGACAATATGCTATATAATTCCTCCCACCTGACATTTTTACAATACTGTTAGACTTCAACATGTAGTGTTGCCTTAAGTTCATTGCTGACTATAACTACCGGTCATTCTTCTACAGCACAGAAGCTATCCTTTTGTCTGCCAACACTCTTATACTACCATACCATTCTCTTGAATAAGCAGAGCAGATTTTTCAGTGAAGTGTATGTATCTATTTACATGTATAATTGTACATATTTCTGCATGCATATTTTGATACGAAATAAGATTGAGTGCGTCTTTGAACTTGAATGATTAATGTGTATTTATATTTGAAATACATGACCATGTTAATTACATGCCTTTCAAAGGAAGGTTTGCTTCTTGTTGTCCTCCTTCCTTCCTTCCTTCCTTCCTTCCTTCCAGTAATATAACAACAGGACCCAGGGACACATGTGCTGTCTTTTAATATTACTGCTCATGTCCAGCCCCTCGGCCATCGTTCCAATCAGCACACAAGTCACTCACTGTCCTACCATTAATCCAATGAGGAGGAGGCACGAGATCCTGTCCTTCAGACTCCAGGCACACGCAGGTGCCTCCGGTGTTAGGCAGCGTTAAGATTAAGCCACAATGAAGAGTGATTGGAAAAGGAACAACAAGGACTTAAGGAGACTTACCCCAAGGGTCTTCTGGGTTTAGATGCTTGAGCTTTGCAGGCACTGAGTCCAGTTTCAAGGACATTACTGGAAAGGTAGACACCCAGGTGGCAATAAAGACATCCATATCAACAAACACATTCAATTATATCCATAGATGCAATGTCCCTCGTGTTATTTTTCAACCAGGTATATGGTTGTTTTTTTTTTTTTTTTTTATGGTTAACTCCTCTTGGAGGCACTTTGACTATACAGATTGTTATTTGTGCGCAACTTGTAACCAGAGCACCTTTTTCACATTCCTCCCCTGGAGAGGGAGTTTCTCTGTACTTCCCTGAAATCTGAGTTGCATGTGTGATGTCACTAATAGGTCAAACTGATCAATATGTGGTAACTTCACACCTTTAGCTTCAGCATACACAGAAAGCTGAGTAGGTATGGACATGTCTTGAAAGAATATAAGCTGCCAACTTGCAATTCCTGGTAAATATCAATGGATGCTTGTTGTCAATTTGCATATTCATAGTTCCTTGCATTCTTAATGAGGGTAAATGTGTAGAGATGCTGCTAAGCCATTTTCAGTAGTTTATTGAACAATTTGGTGGAAAAACAATAATTATACAAATTGTCATTCAATCTAGAAAATTTTCTAAGGGTTTAAAATACATCTGGAGGGGATCTTTAATATGGCATTTCCTGAAGGGGTGGGGGTGTCATATGCAGTAAAGTCCCAACAGCAGACTCTGATTGGAAGACAAGTAACCAACCAAGACAATTTGTAACCAAGCAGATAGGGTTCTTAAATGGATGGAGTATCCAAATGAAAAGATTTTATGGAGGGGTGCCAATCATGGCCTTATTTAGTGGTCATGTATTAAATGGGGCTTATGTTTATTTTTGTGAATGGTTTCATAACTAGGCTTTGTAACACAAGTACATCTGATACACTCGCTACACTTCATTATTGCTCCATCTGCTTATTATAGAAAAAGTTCAGATTGATAGCGAAAGAAAGAAAGTGTAATGAAACTAAAAATCATTGACATACATCGACAGTCATTGACATACTTATTCTGTAAACGTGTTGCCTTCATGTGGTGGATAGAACTACCTTCTTTGGTTGAAAGAATACTACAGAGTATTCAAATTACTTTCTTGTCTCGTAGAGCATGTTTGAAGGTTGCACATAGCTCATAGTAAGCTCTGAAGATAATTAAGTTGGCTTGACAAAGCTTACTGATATTGTAATTGCCTTTTTTAATCCTTAATAACTTTTACACTATTTGTTGTAAAGAGTTGGAGGATGGCTGGGGGATGACTTGTTGGAAATGTTAACATATTTCTGTCAATTACAGCTTGGCTTTGTCAAGCCAACTTAAAGTTTGATCACAAACTTTACATTCTAGTTTCTAATACATTTCTGCAATCAAGGTGGGATACCAGTGTCTTCTAACACTTAGTAATAGAGCTTGCAGTGCAGCATAATGATGCCACCTGCTGGAAGTCAATATGAGGAACACAGAAAAGACCATTTTACTGTTTGGAAGCAATGGTGACACTTTGGGATGTGAGCGCAATTCCAGGGGCAGTCCGGATAAAACCATGCAACAGCTGACCTGTTTGTGCAAGCACTTTCAGCCAGAATATCCCTGGAGACAGATAGGTCATTGTGGTATAATAAACATCAGGTTCTAACAATGGCAAACTATTTCAAATTCAGTGATAAAAAAACAAAACAGATTTCATTTCTTTGGGTTAGACAATTATAAGGCTGCACTATGTATTTTTGAGAGAGAAATTTAAACCTCAGAAAAGTGAGGGAAAAAGGGGGATCCAGGGAACACCGTTTGAAACTATGATACAGTTACTCTTTCACTGCATGTGCAGGATCAACAGTTTAGCTCCAAACTTTTTCAGGGCATGACCCACCACAAGAGGTGCTATATTGCTCGGAACCTTTGTTCTTCTGAGTCATATTTCCTCCTACTAACCCTAACGCTACAAACCCTACTACCCACACTCTATGCTTTTAGAACCTACTGTTCAGTCATGGCCGGATTGTGCCACTAGGGGGCCCAGGGGCAAGAAAATGCTATGGGCCCCCCTGTCCCTCAGGAGATAGACATAACTAGGGGGGTCCAGGGACATGCTCTACCAGGAAGACTATTTCATCAAAAAACAGCCCTGGAATGCTCATTCCTATCCTTTTGATGAAGGATATGTGACAAAATTGATGCCCTTGTACTTTAAGCAGTATCCTGGGGTAGACAGTATACTCCTTTCAAATAAAATCATGCTAGCACAGGCACATATTCCAATTGAAATTAGTTAGATGATGCAATTAATCTACACACAAACCTGGGCCTCTGGTAGTCCGGGGCCCCTGATGCTCTGTTGGTACTATAGGCATGTGTACAGTAGTTGATGTTCACCCAGTAGGTCAAAAATCAGTTCCTATTGTGCAGTAGGGAATTTATGTTTTTGTCCCGCCCCTTGTCATGGAAAAAAAATCACATTGCATGTTATTATTGTCAACAGTAGCAGTATGCAGCATCTACCTTGGTTGGGCGTTACATAATTTGTGATGAACAGACAAAAATAAAAAGTTAATCTATTTACAATTGAAAAGCGAATTGTCAGCATTGGGCGTTGAATTGGCCACTCCCATGATTGTTTTGGTTGTAGAGTACATCAGTCTTATGCTCAGTCACGCCTTTTATTGTCATTTCTGGGAGTAAAGTATATCCACTTTCTCAAAGTAGCCATGCTAAGCATACTCAACGAAACGCAGAAGACAGCAGACATCCAGCGATTTTAAGATTACTGAAAGGGTACCCAAAAATGCCCACTCAACCATTATATATATATATGTGTGTGTGTGTGTGTGTCATATATATTAAATAAACTATTAAAACAAAAATGCGAGTCCTCCTGACTGAAATGAGATATAGACTGTTTCAGTGGAGCTGTGTTGCGAGGGAACAGCTTGGACCCAAGTTTATTTCCTGTCGCAGTGCAACGATTCTTTCTGAAAAATAATCTGCTGCAGCGTTTGCTAATATCAATCGCTGACAGGACATGAAACTAGTCCATTCTGGAATGTACATTTGTTTCTGTTGTGAAGTTGAACCAGTCTGTATGAGTGAAGGAGAGCTGATTAGTGAAGATGGGGACAGACATACTCATGGACCCATAGTCACAGTACAGCCTACCAAAAATACATGGTCACGACAGTTCACTGAGCATTCTGGCTATGGGGGAGGGGAGGAGGAGGTCATGGTGGTGCTCTGTTTTCCACCGTGCCTTGTCCTTGCTCCGTCTCATCCATCACATATTGCTGGGAGCCAGGATTCGATGGAACACTGCAGCTTGAGCGTACATATCATGCATAGCTCCTCTCACCTCTTCTTCAGAGGTTGAGTGTTTAGGGTCTGGCAGTCCCCTGAGTAGGATCTCTTGTCAGACCCAAGGATGATCTTGACTGCCCTCTTCTGGACTGTTTCTCCTCTAACACCTCCATCGGTATGATGGCTTGGATACAACAATTCTTGCCACGCTGATTGTAAAGTCTTCAAACATAAGGTGCAGTGACATGCAGATTGGAGATTTCAAATGAACCGTTTACACAGATGCTAGATAAAGTGATCTGTGGGAGTGTGCGTTTCCATGCTTTGGGGCAGAATATGACTTTCTTGACATGCCCAGACAGACCCTGCCTACACTTGGCTTTACTTACTTGCCTCCTATGTTCTGCTGAGACTGCTGCTTACATGTAGCACAAACTGAAATATTGTGCCCAGCTCACGCGTGGGTTCATTGTGATAGTTCCTTGGATCATTTGCTCGAATAACTGCATTCTAAAAGGCTGTGGAAATGGCTTAAAGAGGCACAAAAAAATTACTTTGAAGAAAAACGTAATCTTTGTCCGATGTGTATGTGATCATAAGAACTAGTAATTCACTCATTCATTTTCAAAGTGAAAAATAGCCCCAAAAATGTGGCTTAACAAAGCGTAATGAGCTAATATTAAAATGAAAAATTTGCTAAATGTAATCATGAATTGGGAACCATAGACTTCAATGTAACTAGAAGGAAAAACATCAGAAAAATACTTTTATCATCAAAGTCTCAATTTAGGCAATAAACGAAGGCTTAATTTGGGTTGATGACCTAACATTTATAAAAATAATAAATAAAAAAAAGATAACGTTGGCTTTAATTCAGACTGCAGAGGGATACAAGGAAACACTGGGTAAAATAATTCAAGTGAAAGTAAGATGGTCAAGAAATAAGAAAGTGAAAGGAAACAATTGAGCTTAATGTAATTAAATGACCTAAATCTGAAATAAATATGAGGGAAACCTAATCCTTAGTCCTCACTAGGCTACTACCGAAAAGAAAACAATACATGAATGCATTGCTACATTTTCCCAAAACTAGCAAAAATAAGAGCTTAGGCTTCATGACCTAATACTGAAGTGGTAGCCTATGAAATGAAATGAATGTCAAGTGTTCTTGATCAGAAGGTTTTACTATGAGGAGAAGAACAAGTCAAAGAACTGACAAGAATTATTTTTCAATAGGCCAAATTTAATCAACTGAGATAGCCCTTTTCACAGAAAGTATGTTGAAATAGGCCCTATAGCCTGATTGACCAGTTTAATTAATTAATGTATTTATTTATTTACCAGGGACAATGCACATTAATCAACATTTCAGTTTCCACATCAATGCCAATATGCTGGAGTTAGCTAATGATCTCATTTTCATCTGTAGTCCCTCATGTCATCAATACAATGCTTCAGCAAGTACTACAATATAATACAATATAATACAATAGATAAATACATAACAGAAATAACAGAAATACATAAAAACAATGAGAGAATAAGGCAGTGCCAGAGATGAGGTAGTATGATTAGCCTACTCATGACTGCAAATTTGGTTTGCTTTAAAGATTCAGTATAATGAAAATCACGTTTTTCAATCTCATTGCATTTTAGGTATGTTGATGTAACATTACCCAAAATGTTAGAACTGGTGTTGTGAAAATTACGCTAAAGCCCTTTTATCTCTATCCCCTTGGATATTAACAAAATCAAGCAATTTGAGATATCCAATCTGCTTCCTGAACCGTATTCTGTTTGTTTTCAGTAGCTGTAAAGGATATCAGCTAGCTAGTCCACAAACAAGTAATGAAACTAGTTTGCTACAGTTTAGTTAATTTTAGTGGTTCAAAAACATCCACAACAACTGTGACAATTTATTTATCACCTGCTAGCACAGGTATAATGTTAATCTCCCATAGCAACCAATCATACTGGTCCCATGAATTTGTTTACATTTGAAAACTTCATGTATTATGATACTAACTTGACATCTCCTTTCAATGGACAGAAGGCCACGCCCCCTCAACCTACTGAGAGTTGGCTATGCTCAGAGAGGGTGCACTAAAACAGTTATGACAAATTAAATGAAGCTGAAAAATGTATACTCATTACATTAATATTCCACAATGAGCAATTTACGACTGAATAAAAAAAATAATTGTACTCGATCTTTATGCCATAAGTTTATGTTTAAAGGTGAGGTAATAAGTGCTCTCTCTTAATTCAATAGGTAATATTGAATAATAAGCAAGGTAGCATGATAATAAGCAAGGTAGGCTATGAAACACTTGAACCTATAATTCAGGATGCTTGGATGCAGGTCATTAGGTATATTGTCTGTGATCTGAAATCCGGACATAAGAAAACAGGGCTAATTGATAGCCCAGTAGCCTTAAAGAGTCTCATAGTGAAACTTTTTGTTAAGCCCATGTGCCATTTCCCCTTAACATTTCTGGGTGAATTGGGTTATTTTAAAAACGTATCAAGCCGATATCAATTCACAATATGGTAATGTTTTCCCTCATATTAAGGCCACTCTCGATAACAGCAACATGATAATGCATAATTTAATAAATAATGGATTTAGGGGCTTATCAACGGCGCAACGGCCGCGGCAGAGCTCTTATCTTTTCTGACCACATTGAGATGGTGTTCCGCTCCCATCCCCATACCAAACAGCCGCACTGGGCGTGATGTGGAATTAAAGACCTCACTTCCAAGCTCTGTCTCACACAACACTTCAGTGAATCTAAACCTCAGACATGGATGACCATCAACAAAATGGCTCCACACATACCTCATCAACAACTCTCTAGCAACGGTAGGAAATTACTTTAATTATTAGGCATATAATTCAAATCCAATAGTCTAACATTTGCTATTTGATTAGGCCCATTTGAGTAATGTCTCGACTAAATATATTCCAAGAAAGAGATCCATTCTTTTTTTCGTTTCTATAATTTGTTTAGATAGGCTATAGAAATCCATCTGTTAAATCGGAAAGAGCTGGGGTTAGTAACAGAATTAATAGCCTATTGGGCGAACGAATTATTGCAGAAAACAATAATATAACATAGGCTACCGGTAGCCTATGCCTTTTGAGTGAGAACAAAATCAGCCTTGCCTATTGTTAGATAAAGATTTTTTAAACGACTTTTTGGGCATGCATATAGGCCTATATAATAATATCTAGCCTAGGTAATATGCAATCATAATGTTTTTATTTGGGCAAAGTGTTATCAATAGAATGAGTAGATTTTGATAACGGATAGACCGATGGGTAGGCCTAGCCCTCTCAATCAGGCCTAAGCACGCTCAATATTTGTTCTTGTTTTTTTGGCCATAGCCATTACAATGACTTAGGCTAGTTGAAAGTTGTGCCAAATTCAAACTAAATCCAATAAGAAAAGAAAATCAGCTAAATTAGATTAGATAGATCGATTAGAAATCGTATCCAAGTTGGTGTTGCATTGAACAGCTTGCAATATGGCTATATAAAGAAGGAGTAATTGTGAAATTAATAATCAGCTTATTCTGGTTTAGCTATCATGATTGCCTAGCAAGTAGGCTATTACAGCAAAAGAAGCTGAATATCATAATGTTGGATAGTTATCTTGGCTATATGTTGGACAGCGTTTTGGAACCTGGTACGACATTATGTAGGCTACTTGCTCATTTTTGGGAAAATATGAAAGCCGAGGCTATAAGCCTATTGATGCCTATCTAAGGACGGCATGCATCGCTCGTTGAACAAAAGCTGTATGTTTGAAATTGATAGGGTCCCCTCCCCAAAGAAACATCTTTATCTGTGGGCTACTATAGGCTAACGCCCTGGCAGTTATAGGATGTCAGGCAGTGCACATTGCTTACAGAAGTGGCCAAGGCTATAGGGTAAAAAAGCGCACTTAGGCCGGCTGGTTGTGGTTCTACTGAGGTGATGAGAGCTTACTGAGCTTTGGGTGGAATGGACAACTGGAATGGCCCTATATACATTCCAAGACGATAGCCTTCTTCACCTGAAAGGTTCAAGTGATAAAATGCATATGATCTAAAAGTCTGTGAGGATGTATGCATGCACGCTAATTGCTCAAATTAATACTAAATGAATAAATAGGCTACATAAATAAATAAGAAAAAAAAAGAAAAGAGGAAAAATGCATAATGGCTTCAAGTATGAGATGTACATGCATGCATAATTAAATTATGAGCCTACATGGGTGCACCAAAATAGGCTCATGAGGACAATTAAAGCCCCAATCAAATATGGATGGGTAGGCATATATGCAACAGCTTTCTAAAGGGTATGACTTGGCAGTGTAAAGTTATCTCTTTGCAACATCAAGGTCCCACCGTATCTCCTATTTTTTCTATTTTTGTTCCAAGTTACACAACAATGCTAAAGTAAACAAACGTCCGGTTTCAAATAAAAGTTTATTCAGCCCTTATGTGAACCAGTTAACCAATTCTGAGAGAGCAAGAATGTGTTCAATCTAGTCAATGAAAACATGAAATGGGGCGACAATGTCACAACAGAAGGCGTCATCCAGATTGTGCCTAATTGCCTAGCTTGAAATAGGCCTATGGGAGTAGTGTAGCTACTACCTTTTTTGATGATGGCTCAACAAAATCCAGCATGCTATAACACTATTAGAACTGCGAATGCCCAGATGATTCTTTTTATTTTGCTTATGGAATCGCAGTGGAATAACAGCCTGCAGCGAGCTTGGATGGGAGAGGCTATATGAATACAATAGTTGGAATCGTTTACATGTGGATAACGCTGTTCTTTTTCTAGGTGACATCTAAATGCTATTGCAAACTGTGGGTGATGTCCAAGCTCTGCTGTCAGTCAACGTCATTCCCAGCCATTGCGCACGATTACGGCTTTTCCAGTCTAAACACCTGGCTTTACGCACGTGCTCATTCAAGAGCAGTTAAAAATGATGGAAAAAATGAAAAAAGAGCTTGGGCCATTAAGTCCAACCAGTGATGGGGGGTGCAAGTCCCCTTGGCACGACAGCCCAACTTCCACAGGGGGTCGTGTCGGCGAGGAGGGGGACGAGGAGGCAGGGGAGACACAGGAAAACACGACTACAGCAGTGGCCCCTCTGCGGAAAGGCCGATATGTCACGGAGCACTGCAACGGGACTGTCATCGTTAATGGCGTTACCAAGGAAACGGCTTACCACGCCAGTGAGATACAAAAGGAAGTGCCGGTGATTGAATTGGCCAGGAAAGGAGGGAGTGCAGATATAAAAGCTAAGGCGCAGACAGCAGACGGCAGACACAAGGTACAGACCACCGAGTTGTGCAGACCACCGATCCACTTGCCACCACCTACCCGGGAGCTGCTGAGCGAAACTCGAATGGTGCAGTTGAGTCCGCCCGCTTTCCCTCTTCCAGCCCGCGCCATGCTCTACGATGTTGCGCAACCTCTCGCCACAGTAAACAGGTGAGGATACTTCGATGGTCATTTTAATGAATTGTAAACATATGCTACTGTATTATCATGATAGGCCTACTGCTTAAATGAAGCCATTATGATTTGGCTCGTTTAGGCTACCACTTATTTAATTGGCAGGCTAACCCCAAAGGTCTGTTACAAAGAAGATAAAGATTCCTTGACATTCGTTTGTGAGCATGATGTCAATACAGTGTAAAATATTTAGGCCTACTCTGGTTTCAATTTTCCTTGAGGTCATAAAGGCAAATTGGCCTATTATAAAATGAATAATAAAAAAGCGTTTTCTTCCCTCTGCAGTGGTTTTGGGAGCGACCCGGAGCAGTACGGCATGTATCCAAGCAATAGGATAAAACGAAGACCTGCGCCGTATGAACTTGATATCAGCGATGGTAAGAGCGTTTCACATCTTAACTTTAGTCAGTCATATAATTTCTATCTCCCATCCCATCCCATTTTTCAAAAGCCACAATGCTATTCTTCACCATTGGCATAGCTTATTTGCATTGTTCCATCATCGAGAAATATGCTGCAAGTTTTACCTCAAGAGAGCCATATGATTTGTGTATTTTATTTAGACTAAAAGGCTTTCTATCCTATCAGTATTTGTTGTTTGCTTTCTTGTTTTGGTAAATCTGAATATTTGTTGTTGAAAATGTAAAACACAGTGGATGTTTAGAACGTGTGTGTGTGTGTGTGTGTGTGTGTGTGTGTGTGTGTGTGTGTGTGTGTGTGTGTGTGTGCTCTCCATACGGAATCCCCGTCCTCCTCTTTTTCTAGTGTGCTTTCATTTGAAATTCACATCCCTT
>OMKL01002861.1:1480-13489 GCA_900302295.1 Parasudis fraserbrunneri
CCTAGCCTGTTCACCTGATTCTAACAAAACTTGCTTTGTGGCATCTAGCGACCAACATCTTTAAATGTGTCATTTAGATAATTGATAGGCCAAACCATATGACTGCCAGATCCAATCAAATTTCGGAAAAATGGTGAACAGGAACTGATTGGATTGGATTGGATTGGATCATTGGATAATTTGGCCTTGTGGTGGCACTTTTCTCACACAACTAAAAATGTTAACTACTCCTTTATAGCTTGTACAGTCATGATGATATTGGAAAAGTGCTGTTACTTTGTGATATCCTAGCATTGAGAGACAGAAAAGTATATGACCACCATTTCAATTTCTTTCTTTTCTTTTTTTTTTTACTATTCCTCCCAGACCATTCACATGATTCTCAGTAAACCTCATGTGTGACATCTTGTGACCACCATTTAAAAAAGTTTTTCAAACGTTTTTAAAAGCATGGTCAAAAGGTGTCATTGAGGATTCGTGCCGTGTCAAGGATATACCCTCTGTTGGCCATCAACAGCAGTGAGATGTAGGCCTGCATCTATTAGTTTATTACCCTCACTGTTGTTGTAGCATATAACATTAACCTAGTGCAGCTAACATTAGCTGGTTCTCCACAACTTTTTTTTGCCAAAGCTGATATGCATAATAAAATACTTTGGCTTAATAACATTTGATGAATTGTTTACGTTATTAAGCTAAAGTCTTATTTTCTAAGTCCAAAGCTGTGTGTAATAAACCTTTTTAAAAATCTATGCTGGAAAGTCTCTGAAACAAGTGGCGTCATACTAAAGATCAAAACTCTGACCAAAAACTCTGGGATCACACTCCCCCACACCAGCTGGGCATGCCCCTTGAGCGTGCCAAGTCAACTAGGCCTGCTATCCAAGTCAACTGGGCCTGCTAATCAGGAGAGTAGAACATTCTTTCAGCATGCCAAGCCACCCCAGACAGTGGCCCCTGCAGCCCAAGAGTGCTCTGGATGGAACCATAGCATGCTAAAGGTGTGGATGGAGAGGCCACCGTCATAGGCAGTGCCCCCAGGTGGACCAGGCACTGAGCCCAGTGCCAGCCTGGTCACAACCCCAGCTCCAGTCCCACAGCTGTTGGGAAACAAACAGGGCCCAGAGTGATAGGGACATCACTGGGCCCACCTCCACTAGCCTCATCTACAGACAGAGTCCCCATGATTAACAGTGTACTCCCAAGAGGTTACTTTCCCATTGCTCCACTCAGTTGCAGAGTAACCGTTGTAATTGAAGGTCAGATTGTGGAAGCTCTCAAAGATACTGGCTCCTCTGGAACCCTACTCCACCCCATCCTGTTACCCCCCACAACAAGATGGAGACCACCTGTATCCCCTTGGTTACGGTCACTGGTGATAAAGCACAGACGGTGGGCAAAATCAGCGTCAACACCAGTATTGCTGAAAGTACTTACCATCACCCCATTTGGGTTGCAGATGTGAGGGAAAAGTGCCTGCTAGGCTTGGACTTCCTGTGGGGTGCATGTGCACTGTTGTCAACTGGTTCCCCTCAAGCGGTGAGCCAGAGTGTGGAGGGTCTGACTCCCCATGCCCAATATGTGCTACAGAACTAAGTCACAACAATGCTTTCCCTACAGTTAACCCCAGGCAGCCCAG
Organism: Parasudis fraserbrunneri; assembly: GCA_900302295.1. Classification (NCBI taxonomy): domain Eukaryota; kingdom Metazoa; phylum Chordata; class Actinopteri; order Aulopiformes; family Chlorophthalmidae; genus Parasudis; species Parasudis fraserbrunneri. The sequence continues at coordinate 3,120 of OMKL01002861.1, forward strand.
AGGTGTCATGCCCATTGGAAGCAAGTGCCATACCCTCAAAAACACCTTCTCAGCTGCTTCAGACACCTGCAGCCCAGGTGGATGCCTAGGCCCCTCATGAGCACATACTAGGCCTCCTGATATCAGAAACTCCCAATCACCCAGTTAAGAATGCCCCTGTTGTCTTGCAGAGCCCAGAGGATCCCAACTTGGCTGTGTAGGGTGCACCCATGTTGTCCAACACAAAATCAAGACAGGTGACGCGACCTCCATATGCCAGCGAGCTTGGTGGCCGGGAGTTGAGATCAAAGAAGGAGCACTTAAGCAGGCTTGGGTGGAGCCAGCTACAGGAGAGGTATGCTGGCACCTGGTGGTCCCAGACAGCCTGAGGGGACAAGTCATTGAGCTGCACCATGGTCTCCCAGGGGTGGGGCATTTTGGAGTCACAAAGACCCTGAAATGGATCCAGCAGTCATTTTACTGGGGACAGTGTAGACGGGATGTAGAGGACCACTGTCGCCATTGTGATACATGTACTGCCAAAAAAGGGCCATAAGGCCATTCACATGCTCCCCAGCACAGAGTTGGGGCACCCATGGACAGAGTAGCTGTAGATGTGTTGGGCCCCTTGCCACAGTCCAATCTGGGCAACTGCTATGTGCTTGTGCCGATAGATTACTTTACAAAGTGGCCTCAGGCCTATGCCCTACCAAATCAAGAGGCAGAGACAGTGGTTGATGCACTCATCGGGGGCTTGTTTAGCCGCTTTGGATTGACCTCAGTTCTCCACTCGGATCAGGGCCGCAATTTTGAGTACAAGCTCTTTACCAAGATGTGCCAGAGATTGGGAATCCATAAGACCTGCACAACTCCTCTTCATTCGCAGAGTGATGTTCTCGTTGAGTGGTTTATGAGGACCTGAGTGCTCAGTTGGCCCTTACCACAGCAAGAGACCAAAAAGACTGTGACGTTCAGTTGCCTTTGGTCCTCATGGCATGTCACAGCACTGAACAGGAGATGACATGCTGTACACCAGCGCTCCTTATGTTAGGGCAGGAGCTGCGGATGCCCAAAGAGCTTATGGAAGGCCCCCAGACTGCCCTTCTGCCCCTCCTGGGCCAGAGAATACATGGCAGCTACAAGACTGGGTCAACATAGCTCATCGTTTTGCCCGGGGGCAAGCCAAGTCAGCTGGAGTATGCCAAAAGAGGGCCTACAATGTCCAGGTGAAGGGGAAACACTTTGCTAATGGGGACGTGGAGTGGGTGTATGGGCTAAAAAGCACAAAGGGCAAGTGTCCCAAATTAGATAGTGTTGGGCCTTGCCATGTGGTCTAGAGGGTAGGAGAAGTGATATACCGTGTCAAGCTTGTACCATGTGGTCGGACAGTTGTCATCCATCGAGATCGAGTGGCCCCCTATCAAGGCAGCAACCAACCAGCCTTCAACATGCGCTCATCCATCTCAAGAAGTCCTGAACTAGCCACACCTTTACATTCAAGGTTTTGTGAAGAGGAAGTTACACCCTTGGGTGCTATAGTACCTCCGTCAAGTGTTGCAACAAGCCTTGCACCTGGTTCTTCCCCCAGCTCTCCAGTGAGTGGAGATGCTTCCTCCTCTACCGCTGGGCACCCATCTAGACCGCAGCGGACCTGCCAGCAGCCAAGATGGTTCAGAGACTTTATCCTTGAGGACGAGGATTTGTGAGGGGAGGACAGTGTGGTGAGCCTAGGCGGGAGGTGTAAGGAGGATAATTGGGGTATAATGTTTATTGGTAGGTAGTTATAGGAAGGGGAACATTTTAGGGGGAGGATTGCACCTTCAGTTGAAGGGGGAGAGGATATTGTGGGTAGGGTTAGGGTTAGGATTAGGATTTTTCGGGCAGTTCTAACGAATGCAGAGAGACAAGTTAGATGAGAGTAGCTCATGTTCACAAATGTTGATTCAACTTTCCTTGACCATGGAAATAACATTAGAATTCTTAATTTGGGTTCCCCTATAATGTGCTTAGAAGGGGATAAATCAGTTGTCACAGTTGCGGTGGATGTTTTTGAACCACAACAATTAACTGAATTGTAGCAATCTTGTTTTCAACTAGCTAGCTGATATCCATTACAAATGAGATTTTACATTCTGTTGTCAGATTTTCTGCAAATAACTGGGGGGATACATCAAGTTCAAGTTCTTTATTTGTCAAATGCACAACAATGTATGCAATAGCAGTCATTGCTGGCAATTGAATTATTGTATTTCAAGCTCTCCTCAACAGTGCAAAAGCAATTTAACAAATAATAATTCAACATTGCTCAACAATTAAAAAATAGAAGAAGTAATAATAATAAAATGTTACAAAAGTAAAAAGTATAAAGTATACATAGGCCAAATGCTAGATAATGTGTAGTGCAATATAACTGTACAGTGTAAATAAGGCTAAATGTACAATAGATAATGTGTAGTGCAGTATAGCACTACACATTATCAGGGCCTGATATGGACACATGCCATGTGTGTATTAACCCTTTTGAAGGATTTACACACCTCTATCCTAGATGTTTCCAGTGGGCAGCGGACCTGGTCCATTTCCATCTCCACAGCAGGGGTGTTATCCTCAAAGCGTGCATAGAAGGTGTTCAGCTCATCTGGGAAAGATGCAGACACTTCCTCAGCATAGCTGGTTTTCCCTTTGTAATCTGTGATTGTTTTTAGTCTGGCCCACATGTTTCTGGCGTTGGAGCCACATTGTAACTGTGCTTCTAGAAACACCGGGCCTGATGTAGTGCTAAACTTAATTGAGTTCTTAATTTCAGTATAATGGTAACTGTTTAAATTTGTTTTAGAGTCTTACTGTGCAGAGGTTGTTCCTATGGTTATAACACCATAATGCCAGCAAAATAGTAAATTGGCAAGGGATACTGTCACTGGCATCCACTGCCTTTTATGAATAACTCACTATTTCATATGTAGTATTATTACCTTACAGTGTACTTATGGCACCATTCTGCCATTTGTTCTTGGTGTCACAATGTCATGATGTAATTTGGCAAGCTTATCAACTTTGACAGGTGGCTACCTGGCTAATACTAGCCCCATTACCATTTAACTCAGCTTAGATAGCCAGCAGCTTATCCCCTGTATTTTCTTTATAGTCATACTGTTCTCTGTGCCTAACACTGTTGCTACAAAAGTCAATGTTAGTTTATATGTTCTGTATTTCATTTCATTCTTATCTCTCCCAGTCTGTGAGAAGTGTCTCTGCATCCTGTGGTGTTTGGTGCCTGTTACTAAACATTTATCTATGTGTATCACCAGGTTGCCAAATAAGATCTTGTGGGGTGAAAAAAATGGCTGGATACCACAGAAACCTCAGACCTGGCTTGATTAACTTTGTGAGACACAAAACAATGCATAACCAAGACCCTGAGGATGCATTTTGTTCCCCAACAGTGGACATTTTTGCTGAGTTAGAAAATGGAATGAATCCACTCTTCTATGCTTGCAAAGATGATTGAGTTGTCATTGCAAACCACTAAAATAATATAAAGCTATTATTTCTTGCTTTTGTTTTTACAGTGTTGTTTTGGCAGGCACCTGAGGGCAGAATACAGAAATTAATTTCAAGGCCAAACGTTTATGCTTTTGAGGTGATAAAATTAATTGCCCCAGACATATTGCCAATTTTGACTAAGATATTGAAACGTTGGAAAACAGCTAGTCTATGCATTTTATGTTACCATATGGAGGGGAAGAGAGAGAGAGAGAGAGAGAGAGAGAGAGAGAGAGAGAGAGAGAGAGAGACCAACCACTGCCTGTTTAGAACTACAGTATTCTAGCCCACATGTCCCTTGGGTTGAAAACACGGTTGAATCACTTTTGATCTGAATCCCTTGTACTGTTTTAATGCAAACGCTCTGAGCGTGTGGGCAGAGACCAGCCCCAACTGCTTTAAATAATTGATTGTGGTGCTCCTGGCAGTCCCCCTTTAACATGAGATCCACCATGGATTTGAAAGCACTGATACAGAGCTCTCCTATTGTGATCGATTTGGACTGTTGCAATAATTTACAACAGCCAGGAAGGGGGTATTGCATTTCTGGAAAGCTTACAAAGGATGATTGAAAGGTTTCACAGTCAAGTCAAATCTTGCCAGTCAAGGTTTTACAATCTTTGTTACTCAGTTGTATGATTTACTGCATTTACTGTAGTCTTGTTGATTGGGCTTCACTTCATTCTGTTATTGGACTACTATTGATCATTTGTTCAAACATAGGCATACTTGTAAAACCGTTCTCTCTATTGCCACAAATGTACCGCTTACATATTGGTTAGAATACATGGATCTGACAATGCATCTTTTGCTTTTAACATTTGAGAAGGAAAAACACTCCAAGAAGTATTTTCATCATGGCAACATGTTAACCCCTTAGCTTACATCAATTATTGCTTTTCACCCCCTGTAGCCTATTAGCCTCACAAGCCAGACAAATCTTGCATGATTTCACAATGCAAGATCTGTCTTGCGAGGCTAGTAGCCTATGTATGTATTTGCTACATATGCTCTCTCACACATTCTGTACATTTCAGTAGATTGGATCATACTTGTTATATGCATTTATTTCTGTACAAACTCTAAGTAGCTATAAGCCACATATAATTGTGTGCTTTTATTTTGTGTAATTTTATTATTATTATAATTATTTATTTTGTATTTTGTATTTTATTTTATTTATTTATTTTTTGTTATTTACCTTTTTGTCCCTATATTTCTATCCTATTAATTTCCGTAGTTTGTCAACAAAATTCCCCTTTGGGCACAATAAAGGTCTTATCTTAATCTTAACCTTTTAAGATGGTTTATTTGTTAGAGTTTTAGTATTCAGTTGTGCTTACCCAAACAATTCCATAGGTGCTTACCTCGTGGCTCCCACTGACTGCAATACAGCTCAAAAGCGCCTCTAAAATCTGTCCAAAATGCCATCAAGAGCAAAACTCTAGCAGCAGATATTTTTGAACTTGGCAGCTTTCATTTGTTGACTAAGAAAGTGGTTCCCATGAAGAGGGGAAATGTGTTCTGACACAACAGCAGATCAGCAGAATGATTGTCAAAATGATTGATAACTTGCTAAAAAAAGAAAAAATTACATCTCTGGAGCATGTATTAAATGTATTTTGGAGGCATTTGGAGCTACCGGTATAGGAAAGTTAATTTAAAATTCTGATGAGGCAATGGATGGAGCTGAAGTTGTTGTTGGCAATAAGAAATGTCATTGTTAGCCAGTGGATTTGGTAAAAAAAGAACAAGCCAACAAACAAAAAAGCACCTCTAATCACATTCTTGAATTGACAAATTCACAGATGTTATTGTGGCTTTATGCAGTTCAGTTTGCATTTGACAACATTAACAAGATGTTTCAAAAGCAAGAAACAAGATAATCATCAAAACTGTAATCTGGTAAGATGTAGCTTACATGCTTGATGCTACATAGACAACAAATGGGAGGTTGACTAACGGGCCAATTATGGCCCGCAAACCAAGTTTAGAAAGCCAGAAATCTCAGCACCTGATGAAGTACAGTTTGGCAACTGGTATAGTTCAACATCCCTTTCCAATATACATAATGGTACTTTCTTTTTTATATGACACAGTGAACATAGTACTGATTTCACCTTTCATTTAATAAAATTCTAACGAAAAATATCAAAAGCCAAATCATTATCACAATGGTAGTTATAAATGGCTATCTATGTCATCACAAATAAGGTGTCTGGAACAAGCTGTTCCCTCTCATTTGTAGTCAGTCCTGAGTCTTCAGTCTTGTGTGAAGCCTTCAGACAAAACAAACTGTCTCGGGGCAAGAGGACAACATGTGTTAAGATACAGTGGCATTCCCCTTTAACTAAATTATTTGGTAGATTTTTACTGCCATCTTCAGCTTCTTTCCAAAGTTGCAGGTACAATGTTTTCAGCTATACAGAACATAGCCTAAACAGAGGCAGATCACACAGAATTGTCATAATAATGAAGTAAAACATAACTTGTACTTGGATGAATGGATGGATGGATCATTTGTTTATTTAGGCTGTAATGATAGACATACGAACAGACGGACAGACAGACAGAGCAATTACAGTATAACAAGTGAATCACGGTTTACACAAAAGAAAAAAAGTACTAAAAAAAGACAAAGATGAGTGAAGTACATGAAGAGGACAGGAGGAATAAGAAATTATAAAAAAAAAGAAAAGAAAAAAACTTGTGTTTTTTGAGGAGTGAATGAAAATATTATTTTGATTTTGCTCGACTGACTTCATCAGGCAGGGCATTCCAAAGCCTGGGAGCCATGACAGCAAAGAACTAGTCACCTTTAGGGCTTGTGTCCATACAGGGTTTTTTTTTCTGGCAGAAAAGTGTTGGCAGGGTGCTGGGATGAAGCAGTGATGACCGGCGCCTTTCTGAAAAGTTCAGAGGTTTTCAACTAGAAGCACTCAGAGCAGCCGCACAAAAAAGGCGGAACGCTCTGAAAAAAAACGGCGGGTGCAGCGCCTTCACTGTAGACGGCCGCATACTGACACGTACGCTCGCTCCTCATTAAGAACAATTGGAAAAAAGATGCTGGTGCTCAGAAAAAAACGGAGGATCTCAGGCTGCACTGAAATCTACTTTGTGTGCACTGTGGAGTAGGTTTCAGTGGGCTCCAGTCAGCTTGTATGGACAGGAGCTTGACCCCCAGTGGCTTTTCATTAGTTTATGGCTAACTGACTGCAGCTTTTACGAGGAACGACATGGGATGAGCTGAGAAAGAATTGTACCAATTGGTAAGTAGGAAATATGAACTATCCCTTTAAATGAGGATATTGACGCAAAGGCACGATCACCTTTTGACATTAGTATGTGGTATAGACAGAAAACCCTGACCTGAAGTCCTGAGGGCCCCGATGGTGTTACATGGGTGCAGGATTTCTGAGATGTACGCAGGAGCGAGACCTTGGATAGTCTTGTAAACCATCAACAGAACTTAAAATTAAATTCTATATTTAACAGGGAGCCAATGTAAGGTTGCTAGAGTGGGTGTGATGTAACCTCTATGTTTAGCTCTGGACCAACTGGAGACAACATAGGTAGGTCTGGTCAACACCTGTGTACAGAGAATTACAATAATCCAGTCAACAGGGAACAAAGGCATGAATGACCAAGACAAAAGGTTCCTAAGTCCGTAGAGGCTTAATGTGTGCAGACAGTGACAGACCATTTCCTAACAGAGTGCAGTACTGATACGATGCGGAAGCTGTAAATTATTGAATCTTGAATCTAAAAGATAACACTTGCCTTATAATTTAATATCATTGTCAGGTTATAGGACCTAAGTCTTTAAGAAACTTGTTTCAGTACTATTATGTGTGAGTGTTTCTACTTTTTTGATTGATAATACTAAATTGACTTACGCTGTACATGCTGGTATTAAGGTAGGCCAAAAGTAATGTGTTAATTATTTTATTTATCCTAATGATCTTCGAAAGACCTCGAATAATGTTAAGCAAATTACTAATTTGGAATGTGTGACAGTTGCGTCTTGAAAAGAGTGAAAATGTAAACCCAGGCCTGAAAGCACCATTTCAACATGGCCCTCCCTCTTATATCTCCTTTTCAACAGTACAGTCATATTAAGTATCCTGTAGTTCTTTGTCTGTCACATTACTAGAGGTCAGGTAAATCCAGAGAGAACAAAATGGTCTACGGATGAATACCCAGAAACAGGTGAGGTTGTACAAGGGTGAAAACCTTTTGTTATCTAATGCCATCTAGTGGATGGAAGAAATTAAATCAACATCAAAATGATTAGCCTAAAATCTACTGTATTGGTCAGCATTGCATTATCTATTGATTCTTGTTAAGTTTCATGGTAAAATGGACATTATACAGTGTACTTTCCTGAGGAGTATAACATTGAAGCTTAGAGTGATTTTAAATGTGCCCAAAGCGGGTGGATCATGGTGACACTGACTTACCTAGTGACTAAACTGAGCTGGTCATCCCACTGAACAATTTTCTGTTAATTAAACATCTAGAATATATCTAATAACATATTGTCAATGACCGCTGACCTATCATACAACAGGAGTTAACAGGAGAACTGTGAGGGTGACCTCGTTTTTGTCTTAGTTTTACACAAGATAATCTAAGCTATATTATCAATATTCCTGATATATGGAAGCAATCAAATCTATGTGGGAATTTTGGAGAACTCAAGAGGTGGTAATTATTTCCAACCGGGCATGTATTTATCAAGCATCTTAAAGTAGGATTTCTGCTTTGAGTCCAGATTGCATTGAGGTGTGTATTGTGACCCGAGCACTAATCATATTCCTATTCTTACATATCCCCTCCACTCAAAACTTTTCTATATTTTTTATTTTATGGTTAACTCCTCTTGGAGGCATGACTTTGTCTATACAATTTGCATATCCATAGATCCTTGCATTCTCAATGAGGGAGATGCTGCTAAGACATTTTCAATAGTTTATTGAACAATTTGGTGGAAAAAACATCTTTATTCAAATTGTTGTTTAATATAGAATTGTTTAGGGTTTTAAAATATATCTGGAGGGGATATTTAAGTGTGATAAATATTGGCCCAGATGATGTTTTAGGAAATGTTGGAAATATAATGTAGGAACTTAATTAATCCCTCTGGGGAAACTGGGTGATTAGCAGCAGAACACAAACTCTCAAACAGCAACACACCGACAACCATACCTTTAATGTGTAAAAACAACAATCCAAAGGAGAATAAGTAAAAATAGGCTACTTAAAAAAGAATAATAATAATAATTAAAAATAAATAAATAGACAGGAAGAAAAAATAAAAAATAAAATGTACAAAAATGTTTGCTCTAGATTGTTTATTCAAAACGTTTCATATTTACCATTATCAAGGAACTAAGAACACTCCAACATTTTGGGAAATTCTTATTTGCCATCTACCCTACAGTCAGACAAGTAGATATAAATTTCATCTTATGCGTCCAGATCCGGTTGCATGCTAGCCTAGTCTCTTCCAAATCCCATCGTGTGAACAAAACATTAACTGAAATAACCCTACTGTCCTACTTGTATCTATCTCCTCTTTAACCCATTATGGGTTGGGCATTGGAGCATGCATTATGCACATAAAAACGCAGCCTGATCTGAAAGTTGTCAGGTTATTCTGTCCTTAAACATATATACATGTCCTTAAACATTACATATAGCATATAATGTAATTAAATAATTGCCCTGGCTCTTTCAACCAGGTCAAAATTTCAATCTGATTGGGGTTGGATTATTTTTACTAAGAGAGGTGATTATATGAAGGTCATTGAATAAGGGTAAAGTGGACTTTTTAATTGATTATTTATTTAGCTGCATGTAAACTCTATTCACTGCGTTACCTCTAAAAGTGCATGAGTCTTTACATTTTGTAGGTAAGATTAATTTTTAAAAGAAATCCACAGAGACTGATATGACTGTTCCACTTTTCTTTTTTATCTTTTTTAAAATAAATCTCTGCTTATCTGAGATTCAAACCATATAGCCCATACCATATAGCCCATACCTCCTATCCCCCCGGCATGGAATCCAACCAAAACCTTCCATCATCACAAGGCAGAGTGATCCTAGTAATGCAAAATAACTTCTGATCCATCCCAAGGCTATCTTGTTTACCTAAGATCTTAGAATCATTCATTAAAGATTGATTTTCCCAGCTAAAACCCCTTTTAAATAATGATTCTATTTGATGTGTGTATCAGTCTGGCTATACGGTAGGTTTGATGATATGGCAAGCACCATCTCCTCCAGTGCATCATCAGTGGTGAATGATACTCTGACTCTAGCTGAAAACAAACGGCACTAGCATGCTGCCTTTTTTATAGACCTTCTCATAAACATTATATTTTAGCCCGTTTATTTCCTGTTGTAGTGTTTGATAATACAGTAGCTAACAGGAAATACACTGAGGCCCAAGCTGTTTCCCTAGCAACGGAATTATTCTGATAAGGTCTATAGATCTGTCAAAAGCATTTGATACTTTGCATCATGCTTTTTTTTGTTATGGATTCTGTCAGATTTTGTGTCAGATCACTGTGTCCAAAACTATTTCAAAAATGGCAATGCAATGTATATTTGAGTTTTCTCTTTGTTACTTAATGGGGCAAAGCTGGTTTACACACACACACACACACACACACACACACACACACACGCTGGAGGACTTATTTGACAGGCCTAACAGTGTCTCTCTGGGCAAATCATTAACAGTGTTATATAACAGAGGGTTAGTTTCAGTGTAGTGCTGTTGCCTATGTGATGTGGTGTGTGTGCATTAGAGACTTCACAGTGAGTGCTTGGCTTGTGAG
>OMKL01002861.1:13509-25374 GCA_900302295.1 Parasudis fraserbrunneri
CGCACACACACACACACACACACACGCACACACACACACACACACACACACACACACGCACGCACGCACACATATCAGTGTTGTTTTTGTATTTCTTTATCACAGCCTGGGTGGTGGATAGGTAGTTGTGGATGACCACTGTCACAGTTGTATGACAGAGAGAGAGGGTGCTGAAGTGGCAATAAGTTACGAAACATGAACACATCTGCTTGACTTCTGGTGCTGTGAAAGTGTTGCGCTATGCTTTTCAGTACATGGCATTCCTCCCTTATACATCTAGGGACTGGATATTAAACAAACAATCAAGGCTAGTGATTACAAAGAACACTTTGAAATAGGAATCAGAACATTCAGTGAGTGCAACGTTGAAATACTGTCCTTTGCCAACACTGACTACCTGGTCTAAGTGACAAAAACATAACCTCGCTCAGAAAGTCTATGGTCCTCAAGAGAAGAATGATCCATCTGGTACTTTCTTCTCTAGTGGGGACAAGTGGCCACAGACTCAATACCCACGAGGGTCGCTGTTATATGTGCAATGTTGAGAAGGCTCTTGTGGTGAAATGCATTGGCCCGATAGAAGAGCTTCAAGCTGTTTAGACTGTATTTTTCTAGTCAATGCGGAAAAATGCCCTGCCTGGACACAAAGTCTTGTTTCATTCAGCCTACACACTCCACTCTTCCTTGGTCCTTTTATTACTTACAAGTGCCACCACTAGCACATGCAGCCATATTCTCATGGCAGTTCTGTCTTCTTCACTTGTAGTTAAAATATCTTTATTGGGAACAACATTTCGGTACAGCCTGATGAAGGTCCTTGTACTGAAATGTTGTTCCCATTAAAGATCCCCTCCACTCAAAATTTTTTCTTTATGGTTAACTCCTTTTGGAAGCATGACTTTGACTATACATATTGTTATTTGTGCAGAACTTGTCACCAGAATGTACTTTTCTTCCCCTGGAGAGGGAGAGCTTCTCTGTACGTCCCTGAAATCTGAGTTGCATGTGTGACGTCACAACTAGGTCGAACAGATCATGGTTCAATATGTGGTATCTGACACCTTTAGCTTCAGCAAACACAGAAAGCTGAGTAGGTATTGACATATCTTGAAAGAATATAAGCTGCCAGCTTGGAATTCCTGGTAAATATCAAAGGGTGCTTGTTGGCAATTTGCATATATAGATACTTGCATTCTCAAAGAGGGTAAATGTATAGAGATGCTGCTAAGCCCTTTTCATGTTTGTTGAACAATTTGGTGGAAAAACACATTCATCCAAACTGTTATTCAATTTAGAAATGTCCTTTATGTGTGTGAGAGCTCTTTGTTTCTTGGTTGACACTCAGTCTTCTCCTACGCACCTATCACCTTGGACTGAGGTGTGGAAAAGCTCTATTGTTTGGAGTTCTCCTCTTCTACTCATCACATACTCTATACTCATGCTTTGCGTAGTCTTGCTGATGCTCCGAGCATCCACCCTCTCCACAGCCTTGATGGCCCCATACTGGAACTCTACCCTGATCCTCCCTCTGTTACAAAAAAGTACATAAAGTATATTTTCTTCCGCCACATCTGTGTTTGAGGACCCATCAGACACGATGTGAGCACGGTGGCCTCACAGCAACCAGGTGCAAGCTGAAATCAATATCAGAAGGAGCATCAACATTATAGGTACTATTTTTTATGATAATGTCACTGGATAACATGACATGTGATTACCTTGCTGAGTTTGACATGCACACAAATGTGAAACTAGCGTCATTAAAGCTGACCCATGAAGAATTTTCATATACATCAAAATATAATTGTCAACTACTGTAGATTTCATTGCAAGTACTTACTGGAATGGCACAGAGAGAGGCATTATCCATGCTACAGCACACGTCGACCTGTAAACCTGCCCTCCAGTCATGAATATTCACGAGAGTACCAACTAGACTGAGATTAATTTTAAAGGAGTGGCTCACTGCTCTTAATATTTCACATCCTCACAATGTTGAGGCTCTACAGAGAAATGTTTTATTTTTACAATCTATCCATCCAAGCCAGAGATATTGCACTTTTCATTACCATAGACGTACACCCAGAGTTCTTCACTCTGTCCTCTCCTCCATTAAGATTGTAAGTCAGTTGGAATGAAAACTAATTGTGCATTCGGTTGCATTAAGTCAGACATTTCCAAGTTTACCACCGGGCCGACCAAGTGGCAAATACCAGTGGTAAACTCGGGCAAGTTCCATGATATCCGAGATTACAAGTTGTGCTGTATCACTGACCTGTCACCTTTTGTGGTGCAAACATACTTTATTAGGAATCTGGAGTATCATGAGACATGAATGAATGAATGAAAACATGTATTGCCCCTATGTTGAATTTGTTGTGCACAGGGAGCATAAAAACATCAAAAGACATGATTCAAACATATAACAAAAAACATAAGCATCATAAAAAGATCATAAAAACATCATAAAACATAATAAAAACATCATAAAACACCAGAGCTTGTTAAGCAGCTGAATGCTGCATTGGACAAAGGATGCAATGCCTTTGTTAGTCCGCATCCTGGGCATGCTATACCTTAGCCCGGAATGCATATTCAGACCATAGAGGGAGCAGTGGATCCGCTATGATCTTGTGAGCTAAATTCATGATGTACTGGTCTGTCATAATGTAAGTAATACTGCACATTGGTTCCCCCAGTTATCTTGCCATCCGTTTAACATCCCTGTCCAGTTTGTTCTTGTTTTGTACAGACAATGCTCCCCCCCAACACTGAATACAAAAGGTCAATATACTCTGAATGAAGGTCTTGTATAACAGTCTCAGCTTCTGTCCATATTAAAACTTCTAAGTTTCCTTAAAAGGTAGAGACATTGAGCCTTTGCAAACCTAGCACTGGTGTTAGCATTCCATGTCAGTTTGCTATCAATAAGAGTGCCCAGGTACTTGTACTCCTGTACACTTTCAATAGTTGCGTCATTCATAATTATAGGGGACAGAGAGGAAAGTTTTCTGAAATCAATGATAATTCATTTAGTTTTCTTTGTGTTTCAAATCAATGAGTTGTTTGAACACCAGTTGTTGAAGTGGTTAATCTCAGCTCTAGAACTGCTCTCATCATCGGTTAAAAGGCCTATCGGAGCCACATCATCTGCAGATTTGATCATTGTACAATTATCCTGATGACTAACACAGTCACTTGTGTATAATGTGAACAGCAAAGGTGAGAGGACACAACCTTGTGGTATCCCCCAGTCTAAGTGCTGAGTGACAGATGACTGTCCTCCATTGACGTGGGCATTCTGTTGCCTCTCAGTAAGGAAGTTGTATATCCATCTTATGAGGGTATGATTTACACCCATGCTACCCAGCTTCACTGTCAATAGATCTGCCTGGGCAGTATTAAAGGCAGATGAGAAATCAGCAAACAGTATGCACACATAAGATGAAGGGGTTTCTGGATGTTTGTAAACTTGGTGCAAAAGTGTCACTGTTGCATCCTCCACACCCCTCTTTGCTCTATTATGCAAATTGTAAAGTGTCCATCAGTGATGTTGGCATACTGGGATGCCTAAAAAGTGGTCAAACCACCTGCATCAAGAAAGAAAGCTTGAATATTCTGTCTGAATCTTGGATCTGATTGGTCTTGACTTTATGACCTAAATAAAGAGCATCCGAACGCTATCACCTTGTACATACGATTTGGTCACGTGATAAATTTATGACTTAACGAGTTGACGAGGACCAACTGAATGCATCGTTTGTAGACTGAACCACAACCAGTTACATAGAATAAGCCAGTAATGTAGTGGTTGAGCCTACACAGTCCTCATTTCATCAGGGTTGCGACGGCACCACTCAGTTATATGCAATGTATTTGACATAACGTGTATATAAGTGAATCTACATGGTCCTCATTCTAAATCTCCCCCATTGCTGGCTGTGGTTTTAAAATGTCACATGGTTAAAACAACATTATGTCACTCGGGTTAATCTCCTCACCGTCTGACCTTCTGCGGTGGCCACAGGAAGAATGCATTTTAATGTGTTTTTTTTTTCATGCCCCATACTTCTCCACAAAGACATTTGTAAAATCAGCAAAATACTCCTTTAATATTATGTGGTCAGAGTTATCCTTGCAAAAATCTTGTCCCCACCTAGTGCCCCTCAGTTGGAAATCTTGTCAGTTGCCATCTTGGTCCTTAGTGTTGTATACAGGACTGGTCCTTAGTGTTGTATACAGGACTCCGGACTAATATTTTGCCACTACGTTTTTCAGATGGTGGCACCAGCACATGATTTAGTCACACCCTTCCTCCCACTGAAGCTATCTATTATTAGTTGGCTGCCAAGGAGGCTTGTGGTATCATTTTGCTGGCTAGCAAACTGCCCTGTACTGCTTTGCTGCCTCTAAGGTACAGTAGCATTACTCAACATTGTTTAGGCTGTCTGGAAGCTATCTACTAAAGTTGAGCTCCACTTGTACTGACTTGAGATTTGAATAGTAGGCTTGACACATTCAGATCATTGGAATCATAGATACACAGTACATTATTCTATTCATATGAATGGAATTTTAAAATGTATTCCCTGAAAATCAATACCAGTTTTATTCAATGCACAGAATAAAATACTGAATCCTTTTTATATGCAGACCTATGGCTTGGAAATGTAAATAAGCCTATATGCCTTAACCTTATAAAGGCTATTAATACAATGTGTTGTGCTCAAACAATTGTAGTCTACCTCAGTCTTTATTTATTATTATTGCCATGGCTATCTGTCTATAGGCTACTCTCTTTCAGTAATAATCATAATAATCATAATAATAATAATCATAATAATAATAGTGCCTAAAACAAACCAAATTGTTGAGTTTAGTTTTTAACTCTCTGAAAAGAGTCTTTGAAATTGTGAGTTTTGAGGGTAGGCTGGATTATGTTTTTACTTTCAAACTATAAGAAGAGTGGAGATAGTGGCTGGGGGCCTGAGCTTGTGGAGTCAGACATGTGATGCTGCCGAGGAAGGCTGTCTCAAACTAATTATTTTTCTCCGTTACTAAATTTCCCATAATGCACCTTCCACCTCAATAGGCAGGATGAAAGGGCCCTTGCCCTTGAGGTTGTTTCGGCTACTGAGGTCTGCATGGGTCTGCAGCCAGATGCTATTGATACATCCACCAACAGCTAGCAGCTAATTCAGATATATATTCGCTCTCATGTCTTTCAATGACAGTCAATTTTAGCTTTCTTCATTTAGTTGATATGATGTTCAGAACACAATTAATTCAATAAAATAAAACAAATGCTAATATCTGTGGCTATCCACATGAAGTTACATTTCACTGTACCAGGAAGTGTGGAGGAGTCTTTTTCGTTGGCTGGCTAACAGTACAAGTGGTTGGCTGAGTGCAGAATTGGCCATAACAGCAGTTGGCTGCCTTGAAGTCAGCAACTGCCCTCCAGTCATTATCAGTCGAGGAGCAAAAGTCCCTCATGGGCTGTGGCTGGTCCCTTACACCACGGAGCTGTCTGGCTTCAGAAGAGAGACCCAGACAGAGCTCCATCTCCACATGCACTATGACAGTGTGTCCTTGCTTTTATTGTTTAATTGGCTGGTGACTAGTATAAAATGATCAGTGCATTTGATCAAATGCATAAATAATCACAAATGACACCCATGTTCTTGTAATTGTTTTAATTGTGTAATTGTAATAGTCTGACTGCTAGAAGGATATGTCAAAAAGTTATGCATTTGAATTCAGCTTTGTGGAATATTATTATTAACGGGGCAAGGAATAAATGCTTTCAATTTGTTAAGAGCTGACATGTGGAACTGTTGACAGTTTCCTAGGCAGAAGTAGGCTATGTGCTCTAAAGAGTGCCCGGTTTAGTTTAAAGGCAGCAATTTTATCTTAAGGAGGTGCTGCCCAAAATGTGTCAACTCTTGACAGTGGAGTGGACAAAGTACCACTCTGAGGCTGACAACCAAGGAGATAGCAGCTGTTAAAAACATCAGCCACTCATCATCCTTCTCTGCCTCAAGCCACCTGACACAAGGTCATCCAAATTGCGAAGCACTTTTATCACAGGTGTCCCCTCACTTTGCATCAAATTACAACTTTGATCACACTTTAATCAAACTTAAAACATATAGCTACCATAAGTGGGCACTTTTTCAACTTTACTGCCATATAATTACACACCCTAATGCTAGTAGTGACTGTAAACAAGCCATTTCAAACTAACCATCACAATTGAGTGCCTCAGATGAAGAACCATATAACTTATACTATAAGTTAAAGACAGTAGAGGTTGAGTACTTTCTTGTGATATATCACATTCACACTCCAAGTGATTTGGATTGACTTCACAACTGTAAATACATGGGCTGTCCCATGAAACATTTAAAAATGAAGATATATGGTTCTTCAGTGCAAGGGTTCATCCAATACAAGGACACGTAGTGTAATAGATGCGAAGCATGAGAGCAGATTATTTATACATGAGTCAAAGTGCCATGCTTGTGAAGCACTACTAGGGGCAGATGGGCTAACTGTGAGTGAATGAGTGAGTGAGTGAGTGAGTGAGTGAGTGAGTGTGTGAGTGAGTAAGTGACATTGTCAGCCTATGAGGTGCTTCGCATCTAAAAAATGGTCAAATTCATTAGCCCAAACAATGGGACACATGAACCATGTCGCACCCCCCCTTGGGCCAATCAGTCTAACCTTGTAAAAGCTGGAATACAGTGGTGCGATGCATATACAACTTTTTTAAAAGATACAATATATAATTTGCAAGGGAATGTGAAGGAGAATTGCCTAAAAACCCTCCAGGGGCTTGAAAATTGGCATTCTCCTGGCAGCATATTACAGGAAATAATTACAGCAATGTAGAGGTTTTATCAAAATGGGACCAGAGGTGTCTGAGATGTTGTGTGTTAAGAAGGAACGAGACCTATCCATTGCCAGAGGTAATGCCTATGGCCTAATAAGAAATTTAATGGTGCCCTGTTTCATGTGTTGGCCATGATATTGGACTTGGAATGCCATTACCAAATGTCATAAGAGCAGAGACAAAAGGCTACAAAAAATAATTTGTCCTGTAGTGCTGACAATTTATGAAAGTTGTGTTGAAAGTCTCACCCAATGGAATGCTACATTCCATTCCATTCGTTCACATTCCCCAGTTTGGGTACAGGCTTACAGAACAGGATCAGAGGTGTTTCAAGTCATTTTGTGCATGTTTCGCAACTCTAAAGAAACGCTGTTCAATTCAACTGCTGGCGAGAGGGCTAAGATGGAGCTGCACTAGCTAGCTCGCTGTATGTTACATGGACACAATGACCTCAATGAGGTTTTCGACTGACACAATAGATCATGACAGAATTTTCATTCTAAAGTGAACTGTTCTTTTAACTGAACACATATGGGTGTTAACAGGGACACCATTTTAATCCATGTTGTAATATAAAAACAGACTCTCTATTATTTCTAACGGATGTTGTGGGCATGACCACTGGTGATGTCTAGACCCAGGCCTGATGACCACCGGTGATGTCTAGACCCAGGCCTGATGACCACCGGTGATGTCTAGACCCAGGCCTGATGACCACCGGTGATGTCTAGACCCAGGCCTGATGACCACCGGTGATGTCTAGACCCAGGCCTGATGACCACCAGTGATGTCTAGACCCAGGCCTGATGACCATTGGTGTTTTCTAGACCCAGGCTCGAACCAAAAGGCCTTCGGTCCAAATTCACCCTCATTTAAGTGTGCAGACAAAGTGCTCCTCTGTTCTTTTGCAAGAGCTCAAAGCAGGTAAATACGATTCATCAAGAACTTAATGCAGAATCAGGCTATCGTACAATAATATTTAGGCTATAGACAAGATAACTTGCTGTAGGGGCAGAGCAGACAATGTAATGTGTAAGTGCCACGTTCAGATCATGTATCATGTTCAAACCCCTGCTAACACCGGTTTCTCAGTTGCCATGACTGCTTTCATCCAGAAGAGGGTGCTCTTTTATAATATGAGATTTCAGTAGCCACTTCATATCCTTTGGGTTAGGATACATCCCTTACAATGTAGCAAAGTGGGAGTGATTGGAGATTCACCATGGTGGGTTTTGTGGCATTTTTCAACAAATAGGCTACATCTAGCATTTATTTTTCTGTGGACAAATCTGTCTATATAAAAAAAAGCTGAGATGTGAAATGGGATAAGGGATGGGAGTCTTTATAAAATTGACTCAGAATGAGTCAAAACTGTCATACATTTCTAAATACATGCCCATTTGTTTCAAGATATGCTTTGAATATTGTGCGACGTTACTGTTGGTCTCTCTCATTACTCACATCTACTTGCGTCACACCCATCTTTCGCACAAAGGCGTTCGTCACCATCTGTCAGAAATCTAATAAGCCAGCACCAAATCCCTAGTGTTGTTTATTCTCCTCTGTACTCGAGCATCGAGAAAGGCATGTGAAGGCTGTTCCATGCGATTACATTTGTGGCTCCACCTTGGCAGGTTCCATCAGTCCTGTAATGAGGTCGCTCATTGACGTTAGATGCAGTGGAGAAACGGACCTCCCACGATTAAATAGGCCAAGTGACCGGTCCTGAGGCTTCCCATGATTTCTGCCCTTCTGTCTTGATAAATGTGCCCTTGGTCTTGGCTTGCTGGAGTGATCATTGATTGACTTATAGTTCATTCTTCTAGGAGATATACAAGAAATGCAACAGATATTGTTTCTTCAGAAAGGTATTAATTAGTAAATAATAGGAAAATGAAAAAAAAGCAAAAAAAATAATGCTTTAGATTGTCAATCAAAACGGTTGATGTGTGACATTTTATAGATTATTTTACTATAAACACAATCATAATTCTTATGTGGGCCAGAGATGCCCAAAAGCCCAGCTGTCCGAGGGATCACCATAAGACTTTCGACTGTAAGACATATGTTGCCGTGAGAACAAGGGCTCATGGGAGCAACTGCCTTGTTATTCCGATGGGGAACAATGCCTTTGGAGGACACATCTATATTATGGGCTGGCAGATATGGAGAGGATAAATAAAACGCAGAAAGCCTTGACTCGAGAGTCTCCTGGGGACTTGGACAGAAGATCAGGATTTGCTGCAGGTGTTGTTCAATAATTCATGGCTTTGTAGGGCTCACTTCGAGTTATAAGAGCTCTATTTGGCTGCCAATCGCATGTGTTTTCATTTCTGCTTGGATGAAAAGGAGATACTTTTGGCCCTGTGTACCTTCCCCTCATTAAATTTCCAATTCCGAAAACAAAACCTTTTTTTTATTTTATTTTTTATATTGGTTGCAATGCTCACTCCGAAGATATCAAAGAATTTTCTGAAACAAAATAGCAGTTGATAGAAAAAGGCTTGAATTTCTTGATTTGTGTTCGTGTTGGCCCACTTTTTTCACAAATTCCCAGAATGATTTTATTATGTAGCCTATAATGTATAAACTACTGTAGATGATCAAAATATCTCAGCATTTCCCAGTCTCTCATTACCAGATCTATCTCCAAACTTTGTTTTAGGCCCGTGTCAGTGCAGGAGACAGTAGATCAACCCAGGAGCTCGCAACACCATTGTATTGAATTAATCTACCCATATTGCTCAGTGGAGAACGTATGTGGCTGTGTCTGTGCTGTCAAAATACATTCATTCATACATCACAACTGAACAAGCATGAAATTTGTGATAAGCTGCATCAAATTTGGCTGCAGGAAACCCATCATTTCTACAGCTTGTTGCTGTGTGTACATGTGCTTTAACTTGAGTACTGTCCGGCAGCGGATGATCATGATTGGAAGATCACCGGTTCGAGCCCGGAAAGTGGTGTTGTTGTCCAGCAGGGAACATTCTGTCCTCTGGACTTGGCAGTAACAATGCCCCTTTTATGGTGATAGGGACACCATACAGTTGCGAGTGC
Source organism: Parasudis fraserbrunneri (assembly GCA_900302295.1). NCBI lineage: Eukaryota > Metazoa > Chordata > Actinopteri > Aulopiformes > Chlorophthalmidae > Parasudis > Parasudis fraserbrunneri. Next base: position 23,465 of record OMKL01002861.1, read on the forward strand.
CATCCTTCGGATGAGACGTTAAACCAAAGTGCTGACTGAATTCGGTCATTAAAGAACCCAGGGTGGCTATCGCAAAGAGTAGCGGGTTCCCTGGCATTCCTGGTCAATTTTCCAATAAGGTCTCTGACATCAAATCAACCTATATCATCCCTCCCCCTTAATTGGCTGATATCAATCCTTGTCTCCTGAGCTTTTAAGCCACTGTGTCGTGTGATATGTGCCTGGTGCAAGTAATATGGCAGCCATTGAGCCTGTGTAGCCTCGTGTGGGTACCTTGATATAATCTGCTCTATTCGTGGAAGGAATGACATGCATTTAGTATCATAATTTTGCATAACAAGTCGGGCCAACTGTAAGAATACAATGTGAGGGCACGCAGCTGTTTTGCGCACTGCTGTTCCCATTCTACATAGTATTTTCTCTACTCTGCATACTGAAATCCAAGACCACCTGTTCCCACCAATCATTGCTGAGTATCCTCATCCAAAAGGGCGAGTTGCCTTTTTTTTTTTTTTTGCCTTTTTTCCACATACATCAACACACCTGGGCTGTGGTAAACACAGAGGTAAAAACAATCAAACCATGGGGACCTGCATTAGGTCATCAAGTAGATAACCTGCCCTCCCTAAAACCTTTTTTCATCTATCAATTAAAGGCTGATAACTAACGAGTAGCCTAGCCTATGAAAAGATCACCACATATGACTTTTATATGACTTTTTCCTCAACAAAAGCAGTTCATATTTCTAAGCAAAACGTACATTCCCTCTTGATAATCGACATAACGTCACAACACATTGTAGCAACTCATGATGTAATAATGGCTCATAATGTAATAATCAGCTCATAATGTAATAAACATTCGACAACGGCGGAGGTCTGCACTCTCCGAGTGCCACTCTAGTTTAAAAGAGCATTGTCTTTGTCTTCTTGCATAGGAACCCTTCTAGTGTTACAATAAATGCATGATGCAATACCTTGTAGTCTGTAATTTATCTACAATAATACACTTTTATGATGGTCTTTTCAAATAAGTAAGTGAACGCTCTTTCCTTCCACATGAAGACCTTACAGTCAAAACATTTTGCTGTTTTTTATTATCTGTCTTGATATGCCAATTTAATAAAGGCTTTTAAATATTATTTCCCTACTCCTTCTAGAGTAACATTAAGTACATGATGCAAGCAGCATATTTATCCAATTCAGTTTTCAATTCATTTTGTAACTTGTAATAATAATAATAATAATACATTTTATTTGTCGTGCACTTAATATTCAAGGAATCTCGAAGTGCTACAGAGTTTAAAAGGATAAAATAAAATAGATTTAATAAAAAAAGAGAAACGATAAAAACACATAGCGTAGCACATAAAACTAATAAAATACGCTGCAACACATTAACACTGGGCATGTTGATGTTAATGTGTTAATCAGCAGCTTTGGAATACTTTCCGTAGCTACGCAGGGGTTAGTGTACCAGTAGTCTTTCAAACGTGAAGCTACAAACAAAATACAATACAAAATGCCATGTTTTGTTCCTGGTTCTTCCAAGCTCTGAAAGCTGTTTCGGGACTTGGAGGCAGCCTTGTGAGTGAGGCCTCATATGACGACATTGTGCCTGTGTACAAACCATGGCATCTCTTTCACTCTCTCCTCTCCAGATCGATGTGTTACAGGCGGAGGTCCTGGCCCTCAAGACCCTGGTCCTCTCCTCCCCCACCTCCCCTGTGGGTGACCTCCCCTCGGGAGGCGGCGGGGTGAAGACTCCCTTCAGGAAGGGCCACGGGAGAAATAAGAGCACTTCCTCCGCCATGATGGGGAGTCAGCCGGAGCCTTCCGCTACGCAGCCGATAGTACGGGACTGCAGAGAGGTAGGGGCACACACACACACACACACACACACTGCAGAGA
>OMKL01002888.1:2522-25734 GCA_900302295.1 Parasudis fraserbrunneri
ACGGAGCGCGACAAATTAGAATGCTGCGGGGGTGACTCGCTCCAAGGAATTGCATTGAGTGATCTATGGCTGTATATGGAATACATGCAATGTATGGAATATCAGCCATTCTAGGGCTACAACCACTGCCAATCATCAAGGATCACGTTTATTGTTATTTTATTTTTTTGCAGGCAATCTTGTAAACTATTTTACTCTGACGACCCAGTAAAAATAATAAGAGCCCGAGGACAGTACTTATATGACGAGAACGGTATGTGCTACTTGGACTGCATCAGCAACGTTCAGCATGGTAAATGTCTCCTCATTCACCTTTGTATCCATATCCCACAACCAGTTCATGGTTTGTGCTTCTAGGTTTCCATCATGCTCGTAATAAGTGACATGGCTGACAGGAGTTTGATACCTATCCAGATCGCTCTATGCTGCAAATAATACCCCCACCCTCACTGAGTCCTTCTTCTGGACCCAGACTCACTAAAACATACTCGTAGTCTTTCTGGAAGTTGAGTTTAGGAAATATTGCTTTTAGGTGAGCAAAGTTCACAATTAAGATAAACAGTACTACAGTGCCTCCTAGTGGCAAATGCCTTTGTCAATGAGTTGACAACAACAATGCATCTGTTTGTTACAGTGGGCCACTGTCACCCCAGTGTTACACAAGCTGCAACAGCTCAGATGGAGCTACTGAATACCAATTCACGCTTCCTACATGACAACATAGTCCTATACGCAGACCGCCTGGCTGCCACCCTGCCCGACAAACTGTGTGTCTTCTACTTCGTCAACTCAGGGTAGGCCATGGTGCCACTGGCACATATTACCTCATGACCAGTGACCACATACAATGATAGCCCTGATGACATAATGTAATTCAAAGTGATCTTATATCTGTTCACCCTACAGTTCGGAAGCCAATGATCTGGCACTACGCTTGGCCAAGCAGTACACCCAACATGAAGATGTCATTGTACTTGACCAGTAAGGTTTCTGTTTTGATACAATAACATCATCTCCGGGACCATAAACTTGTATATCAATTACAACAAGACTCTCCTTCCATACCAGTGCGTACCACGGGCATCTTATGTCGCTCATCGACATCAGTCCGTATAAGTTCCGGAAACTGGCAGGACAGAAAGAATGGGTCCATGTGGTCTGTAAGCTTATATACAATGAATTTCACAACATGCTCACTGAAAATGGACGTTTCCCTTGTAACAGCACAGAATTAATCCTTCTAGGCGCCGCTACCAGACACCTACAGGGGGATGTTCAGGGAGGACCACCCAGACCCCGCTCAAGCATACGCGGACACTGTGAAGGACTTAATCGATGAGGTGCACAGGAAAGGCCGCAAGGTACCGTTTAGCGCACTTCCATGCAGCTTGAGTGAGATCATAATACTCTCTCAATTGAAACAGAGAGCACTTATAATAATGTCATAACTGTAATAAACATGACCAGTGTGTAACAGGTCCAGTTTGCCACTCTGTCCACGCTGACTCTCAATAGATCTCTGCATTCTTTGCGGAGTCACTGCCAAGTGTTGGAGGACAGATCATCTTGCCTCATGGATACTCAACCAAAGTAGCAGAGTGAGTAGTGCCTCTGAAAACACCTGAGTGAAATGGAGCCATTTCCTGTTGACCTGTGAGAGCTAGGACTGACATTTCTTTATTTTTCTCTCCTCAGATATGTGCACTCAGCAGGGGGAGTGTTTGTGGCAGATGAGGTGCAGACAGGCTTTGGACGCATCGGAAGTCACTTCTGGGCTTTCCAGCTCCAGGGAGAAGATTTCTGCCCTGACATAGTGACTATGGGCAAACCAATGGGCAATGGGCACCCCCTGGCATGTGTGGCAACCACAGTAGAGATAGCTGGGGCTTTCACAGCCAATGGAGTGGAGTACTTCAATACGGTGACTATGGCTGATTTAATGAGATATAATATTAACAAATGATACTGTTGCTTGGTGTCCATTTGTGATTTTCACAATGATGGTTCACACAAGGCGTAAACATGCATACTTCAGGGTGAAGTGAAGTAACCATGTTTTTCCTCTGACTTGATGTAGTTTGGAGGAAACCCAGTGTCCTGTGCCATTGGCCTGGCAGTCCTGGATGTGATAGAAAGAGAGGACCTAAGGGGGAACTCCACCAGGGTTGGGGGGCATCTCAAAGAGTTGCTGACAAAGCTGCAAGCTAAACACCCAACTATTGGAGATGTCCGGTATGGGGCACAGTGACCAGTACAGTCAGCTATGACACAGTTAATGACAATTGGGCAAACGTTTAAGGCAGTGGAGATGGGTAATACTATCTTTCATCAGAGATGGGCATTTGTATCTGGGACAAAAGCAATGTGTGGAACAGGCTGTAAGGAACACAAGGACACACAGTGTCATAGATGGGAAGCGTATTTCCTGTGTGCCCCCTCTATGGGCAGAGCAGCTAACAGTGAGTGAGTGAGTTACTGAATATTGTACAGATTACCATGAAAACAACTCATAAAGACCACAAAATCCAACAGTAAATGGGATCAGGTGTTTACATGCCACAATATGGCGACTAATGTCTGCGTATCCCAGTGATCACATTCCGGTTCCTAATAGCAGGGATATGGGTTTATCCCTGCTATATCAGACAGGATATGGCATTTTCATGTGTATCCCAGATAATATTGGAATATCACGTTGCAAGTAAACACACCCATTAATGATCACAGTAATAGAATCATTGTATGGATCTAATAATGTGCTATTTCCCATGTACTATTTCAATGTAGTTAATGAATGACTTTACAATGATCTGTTTACTGATATTCTTCAAAACTGAAAGAGATCCATTTCACTGGTAAAAAGTTTGAAAGGCCAGATTTTCATCTATTTATTGATTCATTGCTTTGTGCTCCTAAGTATAATTAGGATTTTTTGTTGTGCTACTGAGATGATTTCACCTTTTTACAAATTAAAGAAAATGTGATTGCTAAACCACATTCTATTGCAAGATCTTTTCAGAATGACATCATATCTAGACTAGACTGCCATACATCATAGACATAATAAAATCTGCTTCAGAGTGGATTTGACCTTGTTTTTACCATGACCCTGAGTCAGTACATTATATTCTTGACTCTGCAGAGGAGCGGGCCTATTCGTCGGCCTGGAGCTGGTGACCAACAGAGAGCAGAGGACTCCTGCTACAGACGCAGCAGCCACAGTGGTCAAGAGGTGAGGGGTCAAGTCACAGATTCATAACGGGGTCATGGGCGGTGTATGTTTAGGTTGTATGCAAAGCTGCCAAATTAAATTGTCAATATAATTTACGGACTCGCTCACAAAATGGGCCATTCAAAGTACCATTATTCGTTCTGATCTATCTGATATTGCACCATCTTTGATTGAGGTTAACATCTGTCCTTCTCATCTGCCGTTTCAGACTGAAAGAGGAGAGAATCTGTGTCAGTACAGACGGCCCATGGGAGAGTGTTGTCAAGTTTAAACCTCCCATGTGCTTCAGCATGGAGGACGCAGAACTCGTGGCCCGTCACATAGACCGCATCCTCACAGGTTCAATCACACAGGCTGAACTGAGCTGAACAATGAAACACCCCCAGAGTACAAAACATTAGGAACACTCATTATGTTCCCCCCTTTTCCACAATCTTATCTCAAGGCACAACGATCTAGTTTTAAGCTTATCTTTGTCTTCTCAGTATCTCTACATGACATCAGTGGATTTAATAGGTAAAATCAACACGGGATAGTCCTCATTATTCCACGAAAACTACATTTATATCCCACTTTAAACCCAGCAATAAAGAATCTGTCAGGACCCAGAAAAGGGTCGTGGACCATCTTCTGGTGGGTCCATACGTAACAGCAGCAATGTGTTTGCGATGTTTCAATGAGGCCGGGTCACACAAGAAAAAAGTTATTTGGGTCACAGACTTAAGAAACTATGCTTCACATTGTAAGGAAGGACAGAATAACAGCAATCAACATTCTATGGTCAGAAACCTTTGCCTTTGTCATGACAAGAGCGGGTGTTGCAAATGTTTTGTATACTCACTCCCAGGTTATTTACTAGAAACTCAATGTTATATGAAAATACTTAGTTGATTCAGATGTGAACATTGGACGTAATGAAGCAATTCTGCCTGCACGTTGGTGTTGGTGGCTCATTGCAGACCAATTTGGCTGGTTTCATCACCTCACCAGCAATTTTACTTGCGACCAAGACCTATGGATTTGTCTTTTGACCCCATTAAGTTGTCTGAAGCAGAAGTCATTTGGAGACCTCAATTATATACAGTTGGAGAAATGATACAGGCAATATCGAAACAAAGTCATAAGTAGCCACGCCTTGTATTTGTGCCACCAGTTTCACCCATGAGTTTGCATCCGAGAAAAAAAAAACAATTTAAATGCACATCTAATTTTACCAGCAGGCCATTGTGCTTCACACATTTACATTGGTGATAAATGCATACTGATTTATCAACCCCCCCTCCCCAGACATGGAGACCAATGATGTTAAACCGGAAAATGAAGACGTCTAAGGTTTGTGAAACCTGTAGAAAACTTTAATAGCATCAGACATTGTGAGTTGGTCACATTCAGAAGGTTCAGAGGTAGAGATATGGCTACCTGTGAGCAATACACACCAGTAGATCTCCACCAACTGGTAAAGTGCACTTCTCAGACAGTTCCATTCATTTCATTTCATTCTCTCCCTTCCAGGCATTTCTTTACCGATTCTCAGCATCCTTTTGACGTATCATAGAGTTGCAGGCCATCACATCTCTTCTGATCTACAGCCAATCGAAGGCATCTGCACTTCTAGACTTTGATCATGTATTGGAAAAGACAGCACCAGAGGATCATGACACAGTTTAGACGATCAACGTGAACACAAGAATAAAAATGTAACACTAAAGGGCTTTTATAAAATTCTTGATCAAAATAAACTTCTTAAATACTTTATCTTGACTCCTTTTTTCCCCCCTTTTTAAAAATCGCTCATTAAGTGGTCAGAAAATAATTCCCAAAGGACTATTCACTTCCGGCTCATCCAGATTTGCAACATTGCAGACCAATAGTAACTATGTAAAAGTAGTTGATCATATATATACAAACATCAAAGAGGACACAATATGGTGTAAATAAGCACTTACCAGAGCACTACCTTTTAAGTCCTGGACTTATATTCACATCAATTACCAAGCACCGTAGTTTCACATCTAGTGGGGTGAGAATAAAAACTTAGCCCGTTATCCCGCAGCCAGCGAAGCCCTCTGCCACGGCTTCCCATAGAGGCATCCGTAGATTTTAGCATTACCCAAGACAGAACAAGCAAGCCATTTAACAGTACAAAGCATTTAACATTAACATTAGTTTTATAAATAATAACAAAAGGATCCACGTGTAATATAAACCAAAAGTTTATTTCTACCAATTTGCCCAAGACACTAGAGGAATGAGTTTCCAGTGACAGAGGGGGTGCCCTCTTACATTAACAGGCTCGCGCTCGGTTGGATCATTGTAACACTAGTAAAGCCACTTTTAAAATTGCAGACATGATGGGGGAATTATCTCCTTAAAAGCCAAAAAGGAAAAACAAAAAAAGGAAAAGGAAAAAAAAAGAAAATGCTGGTTGTCCTCATCTACTTAGCCAACTGCAAACATTCACTAGACAAGCTTACATTGAACCCTTTGATTAGTTTAAATCCCTTATCTTGCCTCACCCCACATCTGAAGCCATGCAACTCGCATCACACACACTCAGCACGGGAGAAAAGAAACTAAAAATCTAGAACACCAAAAAAAAAAATGAAAGAAAAAAAAAATACGCAAAATTGTTTTATTCATGAGCTTGAAAAGCTCAGCTCCTGCTTGTTGGTAAATCCAGTAGACATGTAAAATACAACCATACAATACATTAGATTCAAAAAGGTACCAAAAAGTACAGTAAAAATAACACTTCCATTTCTGGAAATGTAAATGGACACAAAAACAATATAAAATAAAAAGTGGAAAAGTGACATTTGCTTCCCCAGTTCCTCACTTGATCTGTACAAATGGAGCATGAGTCCAAATTTCTGCCAACTCCAAAGGAAAAGCCGGAGCCCATGTTCGCTGTGGTTGGACCATGGGTTCCTTCTCTTATTTACCTTAGACCTTGAGAGAAAGACACGGTGCTTACAGTTACTGAGAATAACCAAATATGGCATGTAGTTACAGACACAGACACTTAAGTGCATGAATGAGTCGTATAAGATCAGTTAATGGACACAAGACACACCCAGAGGGGGGGACACGGCTAGTAGCTGCCATACCTAGCACCCCGGTGAAATGCCTTTATCCCTAGTCTCCCTCAACAACAACAACAACCACCACCACACCTCAACCCTTATTGATCCAGTAGTGTTTGTAGGGATGCATCTTACAATGGTTGGCACATGGAATGAATCCATCATTAATGATTCCAGACACCCACAGCCCCACCCCCATTCCACCACAATGTTTGAATGGATTTAGACTAGATGGGAGAAATTTTGAGTCAAAAAGGCACAAATGGTTACAACTAGATTGTCATAATGACCATAGATGATGCAAACATGCATACCTGCACTACATGTGATCAGTATGGCTTGTAGCTACTCTGGTGGCCTCCACGTCTTGGAGTTTTCCCATAGCTTGTATTGCCCTGGTCTGGAGGACAAGAGAAAAAGGGACTGAGTTCTTCTGTACAACAAGGAGGACCAAGAAATTTTTTTAAAAAGTTTCTCTCATTCGCTTTTGTTTTTGGGCCAATTATCGCTTACTGTAGTCGTAGCCACCCCCATAGCCATAATATCCAGCCGAGTAGTCGTAGTTGCCATATCCGCCATAGCCACCGTAGCCTTGCTGTCCGTAGCCATAGCCCTGGTTATAGCCCTGGTTCCAGTAGTTGTTATAGCCTTGGTTCCAGTTCTGGCCCTGGCCTGGACACAGAGAAGACATCATAAGAGAGGGCCCGGTAAACAGATGCATACAGCCTCATAACAAGCACTCTGAATATATGAAAGCATACGAAAACGAGTCTACCGATCTGTACAGTTTGACACGAAGAATTACGGAGCTGGCCGTTGTGTGGACACTTACCTCCACGGCCCCTGCCTCGACCTCCGTATCCGCCACGGCCACCATACTGCTGCTGCTGGTATACCTCTTTGGGTTGGGCTATCTTAATCTCGCACTGGAACATCACACAGATGCAGGTTAGACTGCAGTGGAACAAATTTCCTCCCACAAGTAGCATGCATTTTTAATGTGAGTCTTATGAAAGAAAGAAAAAAAAAACACAACCATGGTGGACATTTTTAAGTTCTAAATGCTTTTTATGCACTCGATGTGGAGTGCACATTACATTAATTTGCGTTACCTTGCTTCCGCTAACATTATGGAATTTCTTTTCCAGAACTTTCTTCACTGGAGCCTCGTCCTTATACGTGATGAAAACGAATCCCCTCCTCTTCTCCGTCTTTGGATCTTGTGGAAGCTCAATCGTCTCTATCTACAATTACAAGGAAATAAAAGCAGTTCGAGCTGTAGTTGTGGCCAGTCATTCCCACATTCTTAACCACCATGCAATCACAACAGATACTGGTGATGCCATACCTCTCCAAAGGTTCCAAAGTACTCCTGGATAACTTCCTTGTCTGTGTCTGGGTTGAGGCCTCCCACAAAGATTTTCTTGACTGGCTCCTTCTTCATTGCCATAGCCTTCTTGGGGTCGATCTGCCGGCCATCTAGCCTGTGTTCCTTCTGTTCAAGGACCTATCAGGAGCCAGAATGTTTAGCCTTGTAAACATGCTGCATTACTCCAAACTTCTCAAAACAAAATCAAATCATTTTACACTCACCTTGTCTACACTTGCTGCTTCTTTGAAGAGAATAAACCCAAAGCCTCTTGATCTGCCTGTTTGCTGGTCCATCTTTATGGTGCAGTCTGTCACCTCACCGAACTTAGAGAAGTAATCTTTGAGATCCTTCTTGCTTGTGTCCCAGCTGAGGCCTCCCACAAACATTTTCCTGTGAAAATAAAGTAGGAAAATGTTCAACATTACAGCATGGCCACAGCACTGCTGCCACTACTTCACGGGGAGGGGATAGTAGACAAGTGCACAAACTGTTCCAGAACATCTGTTGCCATTGGTGACGTAGAAGGTTGGGCAGCTACTCACAGCACGCTCTAGTAAGAACTTTTTTTTTTTTTTTTTTTTTATAAAAACATAAACCCGATAGATACAAAATAAATAAGAATATCGAAGCAACAGCCGTGGTCGGTTACACAGAGATAACGTTATAGCGTATATCTGCCACTGCATGCGTGTGTAGCTACGTCTGTTCGCTGTGGAAGTGCCCATCCCCCCTTCGCTCTGCACATGGCGCCAACAAAGCCCGGCGGAACAAAGGAGAGGGGGTAAACCATGAGCGCTTTGCCGCCGTTCATTCTGAAAACAATTTACCGATATCTATGTTAAACTCACCCCGCATCCTCTTCGCCCTTGCTGGCGTTGATTTGTCCGCCCTCCGACGCGCCGTTTTGTGAATCTCCTTCTGCTTCTGCTTCTGCCTCTGCTTCTGCCTCTACCTCTGCCTCTGCGTCCGCGTCCGCCTCTGCTTCTGCCTCTACCGCTTCGTCCGTACAGGCTTCAGGCTCGGCCACCTCCTCCTCCTCCTCCTCGCATTCATTCACGGCTTCCCCTTCGGTCTCCTCTTCGACGGGCCCGGCTCCGTTAAAATCCTCCTCGCCTTCATGGCCGTTTTCCGATGTTTCCATAAATTGCTGCTCGGTGTCAGACATTTTGAACTAGATTGATCCCTTTTTCCTGGATAAAAAGATACACAATGTTACCAAAGCGGTAACGATTATATAACCCATGTTGCTGTACATGCTTCGCCATTAATGCTGTTCCAACGCATACATTTTCCCCACCATTTTGGCTGGCAAGATCGCGCTCCATACATTTAATGAAAGCCACGATTCTTTAAATTCTAACTACAAATCAATCGACTGATAACCATTCAACATCCACCGATGGCACTGACTTTGTAGCAATGAAACGTCGGTAACAATGTAACATGCTTTAACGTGCCGATAAACCAAGCCTCAACCACACAACTCTATTCATAGTTACGTAATGCGGAGGCCGTGCACGCCACACTGTAAGGCTTTGTAATTGCAAGTATCAAAATAGCATCCTGTCTAAAATACCAACAATACAACGATCATAATCATAGTACTTACAAATAATTTTGTAAACAAAAATAAGCCGAATAGATGCAAAAGAAGTCCCCAAAGCTGCTTACTGATCACACGATCGGAGAGCTCTCGTCAAGATGGATTCTCCCATACGACGCCAACTCGTGGTTGGTTTTATAGTACCGGTAGAAAAAAAGGCGTAATTTTGGTCAGGAAGCTATCTGATTTGATCACCAGTGCTGCCAGTCGTACAGCCAACCAATTATATACTCGCATTCATTTTTCACAGAAGATGTTCACGCCCTTTACACATTGGAACTTTCAGTACCTTTTCTGCTTTTAGGTACATTCCATTTGGAGAACAGCCACATGTGTGACAATGTTACACTGTGTTTGGGTTTATACTTGCATTTAACAAAGACGTTAAATGACACACAGAATACGAATATATATATCAATCACTTTGCATGAATTGGCACCTGTTAAGTTATAACATTGTGCAATACCTTTTCCAAAGACGACCATTTTAACTACTAGAAAACAACTGAAACGTGCAAAGTTGCAAAATACAATTTTATTTAATCACACCGTTGGGATGATACAATTGCTTAAAATGAACTCATGTGAAATGAGACATTCTTTCCTCTTGATCACGTTGCTCCTTCCAAAACTGATCCATCAAATATTTTAGGCTTGTTTGGATTGTTTTTGATCAGCCAGTCAGCAAGCCAAGTCTATTGAGAATGAGAAAACACAGGACAGTGGCATTTAAGATGTTTGACGTCCCAACATTCAACAGCCAGCAAAAGCAAACTATGCTTGGTAACACTATGGGGTAACACCCACAATGATAACAAACCCATTGGACAAAGTTGCCCTGTTGCATATCTCCAAGTGTCTGACATTCTGATACCTACACAGGGGTTGAGTGGCTTCTGCTTGCAGAGCTCAGTGAGTCCACTGAGTAGTGTTGGGTTGACATAGTTTCTCAGGTACTCTTTGGCTGCCTCTCCCATTGGGATGGGCTCAATCACAGCTAGATTGGGATATGGGGTTGGGGCAGAGGGGGATTGTAAATATGCACAAACGGACCACTGCATTAAATAAGAAAAAGTGCATGTGTGTGTGTGTGTGTCACTCACAGTTTGGGAACATGTATTTGATCTCCCTCTCAGCAGCAGTGAAGGACTCACTGCCATGCAGTGCATTCCAGAGGTCAGAGGTGCCGTACTTTGCTCTCAGGCTGTGAGAGGGAGAGATCCAACATGTGTTTGTAAACAGTTTCTTCCAAGGTTGTTGCAGAACCCACATTTTAACCTACAGTATTAAACTGGAGCATGAATTAACTATTCCATGTTAAAGGGATCCATCATCCTAGCATAAACGCATGTGTAGCACCACCACCACCACTATAAGAGATAGTAATGGAGACATGTTTTCAGTCTTCAGTTGATTGACTTAGCTCTTGATACAATGGCAAACACTAGACAACAGGTAAATATGAGTTATTAATTCTATTTGCTTTATTATATTGATTATTTGCTGAATTTTGTGGCTATAAATGGTTTGTTCACATTAGTAATGTTTGTAAACACTGGAGTTAAACAGATCTATATTCAGATTTACAATTGGTTAAGAAGGTTCCAAATGGTGTATTTTTCATCTACAGATCAAACTCTGAATATACTGTACCTCTCATTGATATGGTAAAAGATAAATCACAGATTGGGCCTTTCAAGGGTACAGCAAACTACATATTGATTAGCATTCCATAATCAGAACCTGAGGTACAAAAACAGCACAAATCGGAAAGGAACTTAGCGTAATAGTTCTTTTAGTTCTTTGTTCTGTCATTATTACAACCCAACCAATACATGATTTCCAGGTCCGATACAAATGTTGGAGGGAAAAAAAAGATTTTCTTTTGTGGTTATTTGAAAGACAGACATTTGATTAAAAAAGTTATCCCAAACTTTATACAACTCAATGGACTTCCAAATCACACTTACTGTAGTCCTATATATGCTGAGATTTTTATTAATTTCTTTCTTATAGAAGTAGTGTAAATATGAATATACAACTGCGCAGAAACCTTTTCTTATTTTAACAGTGCATCATCAGTTGGATATATGCCCATAGGGATATAGCTGTAAAAGGTCTATATGCTCCAATATTTCTGTAATTTTCTTTCGATTTTTGACATTGAGATTTATATGTTTTGCATAATGGCCGTTAACAAAACCTGCTGTTCTGTGTAAACTATAAATTGTGATACTTTTCATACCATGATAAGTAAGAAATGATACATTGTTGGCAGCCTACTGTGAGGGTTCGGTATCTATCATATAATGGCAATTTTGTAGTACTCTGCTCATATACTAACACATACAGCATATTAGGGCAGGGGGATAAACTGTGACATGGGTAGTATCTTGAAGCATATCAAGTGTACACTGTATGGCCATGGAGTTGGCCCTTATTTTTAGCCAGACATTTGAACTCAAATGTGACTTGTGTTTCATGGCACTTAGCTGCCTTGTTGCATGATTCCACTGCCTAGAGACGTGCAACCACCTAACACCCAACAGAATGTGATAATAATGGGTTAATACGAGGGTGACAAGCAATGGGCTTAATATGAGGGTGACAAGCAATGGGCTGGGCTCTGAAAACCTTCTAAACTAACGAGGTGAGCTAGTTGACTGACCATTCAGGTTGAGTCTCCTTGGCCTTGTTGCTGTCGACGCATCCTATGATGGTCTTCCAGTGGGCGACTGCATTGTCCCGGGCCAGTGCCAGGGCGATGATGGGGCCAGAACTCATGAAGGTAGTGAGGCTAGGGAAGAAGTGTTTCCCATAATGCTCCGCATAGAAGTCGCTGCACTGCTCTGGGCTTAGCTGCAGCTTCCGCCTCTGCCAAGGATGAGGTGAAAGGTACTTTCAGTAGATTCAGTCATTGATAGAGAATTCAGAAACCACCCATATGGCAGTAGCTGGCCTGCCTCCACCCCCTCTCCCTGTATTTTTTCTGTGCAAATTAATTAAAATCTAAGGGTTTTCAGGTTACTAAACATAGGGGTTGAGGCCTGAGAGGGGCAGCAGTGGTTTGAGAAGTGGGCTTGTAACTGGAAAGTTGGTGGTTCCATCCCCTGGACCAGTAGGAAAAATCTGGGTGGGGGAAGTGAAAGAATAATGGTCTCCCCTCCCTCAATACCCACCTTTGAAGTGCTCTTCAGCAAGGCACTTAACCCCCAACTGCAGAGGACCAATTCCTGGTACATGCAAATATGCACTTGGCAATATAGATTCTATCTGTGCATATGAATAAAAAAAAAAACAGTTCCTGGCAGTACAGGGTACACCACAAGTAAATGTGAAAACTCCTACACTGGTTGTTACATGTGCTATGAGATTTATTACGTCATCATATTTAGAATTGTAGTTATGTTTCTCATTGGTCACATTGTTTGACATTATATTATGGTATTTTTTATACTGAAACCACTTAAGCTGCAAGCTTAATTCTAGCAGTGCCCTGGCATTTGTCTAAAACGTAAATATTAGTCAATTTAGGCTGTCATATAGTATATGACAGTTCAATCAGTATTAGTTAAAATTAACTCTTTGCCAAAGCCTGAAACCTGGGAACTAAAACTCTACATGGATTGTGTTGCTAGGGGAACAGCTTGAACCCCAGTTTATTTCCTGTTATCTTTGATATTAGCAAAAGTAAATAAAGGGTCCATCTAGAATGTTTGTGGTCAAGTTGAAAACATCTATAAATGGGATTCGAATGATTACTTAATTTTACACACGTTACAGCTCTGTGCCGCCCTCATGTGTTTACACAGTCAGTGTAGGCATCAACGACCAACCTGCAGAATAGCGAAGGCGGATTGTAGGACGATGTCCTCAATCTCGTCTGCTTTGTGGGTGGCATCTGGTTTGATCAATGCCAGTGTTCTCTCCACATAAATGCGGGGATATGGCATTGTAGTCTTTGTCGTTTGGTCCATTTTCTTGTCAATTATGCCGCAACATCGACACGCAAACTTCTGTCCCCACGGTGGAGTTCACGCCAGCGTCAACAGAATTCGGTTAAGTAGCTACTACTAGGAAGGAACTGTCGTTTCACACTTGTTTAGTTACTCTACAGCTCAGTTGTCCTGCTATCAAAGGGTATGGCAAAACTTGCATAAAAAGATTATATTCCAACTCAACTACGGTTACTGACACGTTATAGTCATTCCAACCAAACTAAGGTTAGGTTTTCGTAACACTAACCACCTCCTCCATGAATATTCTTGTTTAATGTTCAGCGTTGCTAGGATACCAACCACAACCCTATGGCAAGCCACTTGGACCAACCTAGGCCCAACATTTCCCCTTGTTTACCGATAGTGATGCACCTTCGCCCCGCCGCCCCCAATAATGTCGTACCATAATTTAAACTATCAGCATAGCACCAATCTGACCCACTACTTTTGCTGAACTATATGGACCATCACCTAGACCTTTACTTTTCTTCAACCTTTCTATGCACCAAACAGAAAAAGCAGTTGTCTTTGACTTGTCATGTTAGAGGGCTCTTGGCATAATCCTCAATTGACAAGATCTACCATATGCTTCAATGCACCAAACTGCAGGGGAAAAATGGTCACTTTGCTTGCCAACACGTTCTAGAGTGGCTCTTGGATTTAAGCACATGTAGTGAATTCTCACATGATACTCCATTTCAGCCTGGTTTGGCTGAGATATTCAGATGTAAATCACCATTTGCATGTCACTGCTCTATTGAACAGCCAGTCATAGAAATACAAACTAGTCTTGACATTTATAAACACAATAACGTTACATCCATTCACAAAACCATCAAAATCCACCATCAGCAGTGTTTAATCCAAGACGTCACACGTGTTCTTTTAAAACTGTCTTTTTATTCAATGCTTCAGCTGAGAAAAGTTCTTATCGGGTTCCAATGGTGACCTGCCACACCCTGATCAGGTTGTCAGTGTAGCCAGCGAACAGTGTCTGCAAGAAAGAAAATTCAGGTATGATGTAGGATATATTACCACTTCAATTCTAGCCACCATAAAAAAAGAAAAAGAAAAAAAGTACATTTTCCAATTCGTGAGGAAAATAGATTTTGTTCCTTCAATGCCCCCTCATATTTGCAGGACTGTCACCAGTAGACATCAGATATTTAAGTGAATGGGTATAATCACTGGGGGATAAAGACAACATGGCTACAAGCAAAACACTATGGAGACAAATTAATGTAGGATCTATAACAGCTAGGGGTGCACAATATAACGCCCATCATATCGGTATTAGCGATTTGTTTTATTCATCAGCATCGGACCAAAACCGGGCGGCGCATATATATGCTGATGATAGTGATTGATGACCGATTAGCAGAACCGGCTTGATGTTAACAACCGCTTATTATTTCCATGTCTAGCTACACAGGTTTTTGCCATGCAGGTTTTGTTTGGGTACTTGCATGTGCACAGCAGCATTGAAATCAACAGTAGAAACAAATAAAGACCGCTTATTTTTCATTTTACACCGTTTTCACCTCTAAAATGTATACAGATCGCATCCTATCGATTTCGGCCATAACAGGATGTTATCTGCGTCGGCCAAAATGTTCACATCTGTGCATCCCTAACAGCCTAGATTACAAAGGTGTGTTCAGGTTGAGGAGTCACCATACCTGTCCATCAGCAGACCAGGCCAGGGAAGTGCACTGTGGGGGCTCGGCCTTGCTGTTGGTGCTGATCACTTCCTGTCTCAGCTCATCCACAATGATCTTGCCCTCCAGATCCTACAGGGAAAAGGACATCAGAATGAAAAAGAGGAATGACTGGTGGTGCACTAGGAGCAGTGTATGCTCTCAGATTTGAGAGACTGTTCTTGACATTAGTAGTCACATTGTAATTTGACATCCTTTTATGTCTTTATCTTGCAATTCAAATGTCCAAGTGATATTTCACTTAAAATGGGACAGCTTTCTTTTACTATACTGCTGAAAGTAAAATTATTCTTATTTGTTTTATTACCTTGGCTATGATGCAACATATGATACACAACGGTATTCTAAAAATCCATACCTTTGCATGGATCCATGACTGTATACCTTTATATTAGGTATACCACCCAGCCCTAACTCTTAGCTCCACTTAATGAATGCAAGATTAATACAAAGTTTCATATAAGTTTAGAGCTCAGAAACAGCCTCTTTATCATCATCAAGATACAGTTGGCATTGAGAGTTTCCATCACTGCTCCACTGACTTTGAAACTAACCATCACCATGACATTTTCTTCTCACCAAAACTAAATGTTGGGAGACAAACTTAGTCATAGTATTCCCCTACATCTGCAGCTTAAGTTTAGCACTGATTATAGAGGCACCAAGATAACGAATTCACTTCCTACACATTTTGTGGCATGTGGGTGTGCACGATGGTATGTGGATAGGCATTTTATCCTTATATGTATTTGACGTGTGTTGGGGTTTCCACTTGATAAAATGCATGTTACCCAATTTTAAAAGCTGCAAAACATGTTTTGATATATGCCAAAATAAATACATTAAAAACATGTCATGCCTGTCATGGCACAATGCTATAACAATTCATTGGCCACGGTTGTGATTTAACGAGTGTCACCAGTTTGACTACCAAGATGTCTGCGATGTCGTCTTACCCAGATCTTGATGCTGGGGCCAGTGGCAGCACACAGCCAGTAGCGGTTGGGGCTGAAGCAGAGAGCGTTGATGTTGTCCCCACTGTCCAGGGTGTACAGGTGCTTGCCCTCATTCAGGTCCCACAGCATAGCCTGGCCATCCTGATGGAGGGGAAGAGAACGGCAATATGTCAATATTTTACATTGTCTGTTAGCATCTACTACTTATTCTAAGAGAACAGTCTCAGTTTGATACTGCATCACACTCCCCATTACAATGCAGTCATAACTCAATTAAATTCTCAAACATGTATCCAAGCACATATGATATCTATACTGATCAAATCCTTCTAGAATACTACATTTCTTTTTTCCTGTATCGCCCCAAACCTACTCTATGTAGCAACTGAAAGTGACTACATTAACACTTTCAGATCTTTTAATTTGTTTTGACAGGACAAAAGCTATAGGGTGTTACCGTTTGTACAACTCAGAAGTTAGGAATCACAAAGTGATTTACAAAGAGCTCGAGCAGCTTTACATTGACCTTATCTTAAGGTGCAGGTTGCATTCAGAAAGAGCCACTCAGTGAGAGATGACATTTACAGTTTCCAGCACAAGTTAAAGTGGCACACTTCTTCAGCACACCCCATGTCTCCCCAGGGGTTAATAAATGAAACCACATAAACCCAAACAAGTCTAAGATCAAATCATGCCAGAATGCACCTGCCCACTGTTAATCTGTGACTAAATAGGCAAACTGTCATTAGTAAGCCGTCTTTAAATTTGCTAAGCTTAACATGCTGCTCAGCAGTGTACAGATTATAAATGGATTTCATCATACCTTTCCACCAGAGGCACAGAGGGACCCGTCAGGAGAGACAGTCACTGTGTTCAGGTAGCCAGTGTGGCCAATGTGGTTTGTCTTCAGCTTGCAGTTGGCCAGGTTCCACACCTGAGGAAAAAGATCAGAACACCAACTGTCAAGATCAGCATCCATAGAACTACGGTGGTTCAAAGCTTTTCGACATCCTGTAGGTGGCTGTGCCCTCATTACTAAACATTCATCAAGAGATTAAAGTCAGATAATACATGCTATATTTCAGTAATCATTGGACACAGTGCATTACAGACATGAATCTACAGGGGCAAATTCCAAGACTTGTCCAAGACAAGGTCCGACAACATTAGAACGGACTCTGGCCTTTGGACAGGCCCTAAATGCCTCCTTCTCGGTCAAACCCCTAGTGTCAAAGCCAGACGTGGCCATACCTTGACCATCTTGTCCCAGCCGCAGGAGACGATGATGGGGTTGCTACTGTTGGGGGAGAACCGCACGCAGGACACCCACTCAGAGTGGCTCTCGTCCTGGAAAGGGAGGTCAAAGATCAGACATTACGGCTATCAGGAACAGCCACATTTTCTTTAAACTTTTAAAGACTTTTCTTTAAAAAATAAATAAAAATACAAAACTCATAACTAAGGCTGTAGAAGTGGTTCACCCAGATGCTCCAGATGGCAACAGGCCAGTATTCTGCAGTGCTAGAGCTGCTACTAATGATTATTTAAGTAAACAATTCATCCAATGATTGTTTTAGCAATAATCAGTGAATCTAAATGTATGCCCTCTGATTTGATTTGGAGTTTTATTTTATGTTCCTTGTAGAGCTGGGGCGATATGGCCAAAATATCACAATCTTTTTCTTAGTTTTGATGGCAAAATGGTATATGCTGATATTGTTTTCCAGTTCAAATTACAATGTGATATGCCATCCTTGTATGTCTTTATCTTGCAATTCAAATGTCCAAGTGATATTTCACTTAAAATGGGACAGCTTTCTTTTACTATACTGCTGAAAGTAAAATTCGTATTTGTTTTATTAACTTGGCTATGATGCAACACATCATACACAATGGTATTGTAAAAACCCATACCTTTGCATGGATCCATGACTGTATACCTTTATATTAGGTATACCACCCAGCCCTTACTCTTCGCTCCACTTAATGAAAGCAAGATTAATACAAAGTTTCATATAAGTTTAGAGCTCAGAAACAGCCTCTTTATCATCATCAAGATACAGTTGGCATTGCAAGTTTCCATCACTGCTCCATTGACTTTGGCAACAGGCCAGTATTCTGCAGCGCTAGAGCTGCTACTAATGGTTATTTAAGTAATCAATTCATCCAATGATTATTTTAGTGATAATCAGTGAATCTAAATAATTAATTTTCATCCAAAAAAAAGTTAAAGTTTTTCAATGAATGCACACCGAAATCAAGCTAAAGCATGCACAGGGTATATTTAAAGGATTTTTGAATAATGTTAGTGAGTGAAATTATGATTTTGCTTTTCTTTCTGACTACATGCTTTGGAACATTTAACTACCATCAATTAAATGTTTCCAAGCATTGACGCAACAGTTTTTTAATCAATTCGTTTTTGGTAATCGATGAGATTCAGTCGATCACTTGTGACAGGCCTACTGTGCTAGTTGGCAGCTCACCTGGATGGTGTACTTGCAGACTCCCAGGGTGTTCCACAGCTTGATGGTCTTGTCCCGGGAGCCAGACACAATCTGGCGATTATCAGCAGAGAATGCCACGCTCAGTACGTCCTTGGTATGGCCGACGAAGCTACGGGTGGTGGTGCCACTGTAAAGACCATAAACCAAACCGGTCAGGAAGAAGACTACCACATGCCTACAGGTATTTTCACTTTAAGGAAACATCATCAAGTACAGATTGATAAAGTGATGACATTCATAGTGCAACCAGTTACTGAATCTTTGATTACATACATCTCAATGCTTCCAATTGCCCCATTTGGTTTTAATCTAACAATCACTTTATCTGGATAGGTTTAGTAACCACTGAAGAAAAGTTTGGTAAAATGGTGAAGCAGATGGCATTACAAGTCTGAGCACCAACAACCAGCATTGAATAATCAGGCCCTCCACTGCAAGTACTTGTACAAACTGAGTATTCCATTCACAATACCTAGCCCCAAAAATGGACCTGTAGATTTGCATTTTTTGGACAGACACCAATCTACTGTTCAAAGAGCTGGTTCAATTTTCACCCATGTCATCCCTTGTTCATAAGGGCTTCCAAATGGTCGCTCCATGGTTGTTCCACACTTGCCATTAGGCTTCTACTACTTTGTTTACGGTTGCCATTTGTGATTAATAGTTTCGTTTTTCCTCAATATGGTCTTTTGCCAGACAATGCTAGGCTGATACAAGCTAGCTGGTGATGTCACACCCCACAGAGGCACACATCCACAAGATGACAAGTTTGCATATCACAGAATGCCACAGATTTTCTTATCCGACACTTCATGTTTGCAGCGCATGCCTGTATGTATGTGGGGTGCGACGTCACCAGCTAGCTTGTCTCAGCCTAGCATTGTGTGGCAAAACACAGTGATTAATCCACTAATCACAAACTTAAACCTAAACCTTAAGAACAGACAAAAGTAGTAGGAACCTGACAGCAAGTTAGAGCGACTACAGAGCAGCGATATGGTTGCTGCTACCAACAAGAAATGCATGGGTAAGCCACATCAGTCTTTGGGGCTTTAGATAAGATGGACAATCGGACCCAATTCTGGGACTACCCAATACCCAATTCCTTACGTTACCTTTTAACTTGTTCACCCCCCTATGTCATCATACCTCAAGTGGACAGGAATCTGCACAAATCTTTGCACAAGTCACCACGAAGTAGTAATTTCCACTGTCCATCCTCCACTACTGAACTGGCTTACCTAGCTAGGTGCCTGGCCATTGACTTACGTGGTGAGGTCCCACAGGCGAAGGGTCCCATCCCAGGACCCGGACAGGGCGAACTGTCCATCCGAGGAGATGACAACATCACTCACGAAGTGAGAGTGGCCCCTCAGGGCGCGCTGGGGGATGCCATAGTTGGTCTCGTCACGGGTCAGTTTCCACATGATGATAGACTTGTCTACACAGAACACAAATACATGCAATCATTAAAGCACAACATTGAGTAAACATTGGGCAACGCAAATCGGTTTATCAAAGGATGTGACGACATAATAATTGTACAGGCCCTAAGAGATGTCAAATGCAAGGCCAGCTACATGTAAAGTTATCAAGGTTGGATTATTGCCAAGGGCCTAACAATTAGCCAAACTTCACAAAGTACAGTTAAGGCACTAGTTTGTACCAGTTTTCCAGGCAAACACAAACTACCATGCTAACGTCAAGTGAGGCACTATCCACTGCACGTGCCATTGATACGGTATTGGCGATCAGTTTTCAGGTTGAAGACACCCAACGTTAGCTATCTAAGCAAGTAGTTCTGCCGGCAAGACGCCAATCGTTTAGGATGAGAACGGTGGATTTCGACAACCATACGACACTATGGAGAAAAGTGCTGCCCGTTACGGCAATACGTGGCCTCCCATAGTAGAATCATTTATACCATCGACCAGCCCATTTGTCAACGACACTCAAGCTACCGGCTAGCCAGTGCTATCGCCATGTTGGTGAAGTGCTTACCTCGGGATGCAGACAGAATCATATCGGGAAATTGAGGAGTGGTGGCGATTTGGGTGACCCAACCAGTGTGCCCCTTTAGGGTCCCCCTTACTGTCATCTGCTCGGTCATTTTGGCGAGGTTTGAGGGTGCCTTTTACAAGGATGGATTTAGATTTTTTTGAGGGCCAGGTTCCCCTAGGTCCTCATCGCATTTAGGCACAGCGAAAAAGGAAGTTCACATCCGGATGCAAAACCTTTGAGGGGTCGAACAGCCCGCAGAGCATACTGGGAGTTGTAGGTTATTATTTTGGAACATTTTCTGACCATCTGGATTAACAACTAGAATAAAGGAAATATATTTATATTATATCTAAATATGTTAGTCTTTAATATGACATTTGGGTAAATTGGGAATTGTTTTAGAAAGGCCTACTCTGTTCTCATGACACTCCCTCTTCAGTCAAACAACCGGGAGAGAAAGTGGCGACCGTCGCCATCTAGTGGTTGCCTTCAACAGAAGTCCAGCGTTGATCATACACAAAAAAAATCTGTGAATTACTTATGTATTTGCCTTCGATTACTGCCTGGGAATTCACGCTATAGTCTATTCAATCAAAATTAAAATAATAGAATATTCTTAATATCAAAGTAAATACAATTGTTTTAACCTAAAATGGATTCACCCTCTTGTTTCATTTAGCCAAATTGCCTTAGGAGCAAAACATAGCCTGTGCTGAACATTTCAAATCATACTGTATACACCTTAGACTTCTTTCATAATTGTTCTAATTCTGATAATAAATCAAGTCAACACATCTCAATTGAGAGAGAGAGAGAGAGAGAGAGAGAGTGAGAGAGAGAGAGGGAGAGTGGAATTAGTGGTTCATGAATGGGTGGCATTCATGTCCAGTTCCTGGGAGAGAAATTAATCATCACTCGGAAAATACAGATGCTGTACTTTTCACAGGGCTTTCCTGTCCAATGTCTCCACGTCCACTATAGAGGAGAGAACGTGGAACATGCACCTTTTGGCAAACGCAGAATGTACTTGATGAATACATTTGCACAAAAACAAGGGGATGATGAATACCTTTTTGAGTGACAGTATAATAGGCCGATACTTGTTAACCTGAATGACACCTGTAACTTTGGTGCCATGACCTGCATCAAAATGGTGAGTCCAGCTCTCCATTTGGGGTTGCTGTTGAGATGTTTTGAATGAGGTTATCATGCATACTACACACAGTATATATATATATCTTTTAATCACATTGTATATTTCACTGCACCAGCTCGGATTCTTTACAGAGGTGGACAACAGAGTCTTTGATTGAAGGTAGAATTTAATGAAAGCATCATGTTGCAACAAGGAGAGATTCAGAATACAGCAATGACTGCCATACTATCTCTGTAGAATTATGAGCTAACAAAATATTTACAGGACAGTAGATAAAAATAAGTGGAACATTGACATATAGAGTGTACAAATAATATGAGGTAGAGATATGGGGTAATGACGTAGATAGATAGGAATGGGACAAGTGGGATGATAGAGAGAAATGGGTAAGAAGTGAAGGATGTATGTGTATGTGTGTGTGTGTGTGTGTGTGAGAGAGAGAGAGAGAGAGAGAGAGAGAGAGAGCGAGCGAGCGGGAGAGAGGGACAGCAGTGTGTGCGTGTGTGTGTGTGTCTGCGAGTGTGTGTGTGTGTGTGTCTGTGTGTGTGTGACAAAGCAGGAACAACAAATCAATCACCCGATCGATGACATTGACCCGTTAAATGGCGATGCCAGGTCACATTAGTGCGGCTGCGTGTCTGATGAACAGAGTCCTTCCAGTCTGGGCAGACGTCCGCGGTCACCCGTCTGTTGCCGCCGGTTTAAAGCGGTTTATCAGGATCGGCGGAGGGGACGCGGAGAGAACTCGCTCTCAGATACGCACACGCACTGACGGACACGACACGGACGCTTTTAAAAAGGGCAACGCCGCCCCAAATAATTCCCAACGTGTTATTTCCGCGGCCCGGGAAAGATCGATGGATACGTGTGAAGGTGAGCTACTCTCTCCCGGAGCCAGAAACCAGGGAAGTAAGACTCCGGTGTAAGGTCCGGAGCTGCTGATGAACGAGAGACTGACTTTGTGGACCCACAGAATGTTTGTTGTCTTTCTTGTACCCAAATGAGCTTTAATCTACAGCAGCGTTCTCAGTTCTGAAACAGAAAAATGTACCCGTAACCTCAGAACATTCCCCTGGGAGCTCTCAGTGTCACCTTTACCACCGTCCACACTTCACTGTCTGTGGAGCAGCCTCAGACTTTATACCCGATGACATCACAGATTTCAGTTTTAGCACTCTGGTTGTTGGGATCGCACCCGGCTGGCTCCGACCACAGCCAGAGCTGCGACCTCGTGGACTCGGGGTAAGTCAGCTAATGGCTACGCTTCGTTTACATCACCGGCAAGGATTCCACACCACAAACTCCCCGACGTTTTGAGCCACCGGCCTGCGTCGGGATTAGTCGAAAAAGAAACACAAAAGGCGCCAGATTTCTTTCCCGCCTTCAATTCCTACGTGGCCCGGAGACTTCAGCCAGACCCTTCTCCTGCGGTAGCGCAGTGGTTAAAACAGAGTGACGTGAGGTGTGGAGAAAGGCCTGGCTAGGCGAGACTAAGCCGCCCCCTGATCTAAACCCCTTCCCCATAAAATGAGCTTTACTGCCTCCTCGGGCCCCGGCACAAAATGTCCCCAAGTCTTATTCTGTCA
>OMKL01002901.1:6942-22028 GCA_900302295.1 Parasudis fraserbrunneri
AACATCCCTGTTTTAGGACTTGATTGTTGGGAAACTGTTGGACTTGAGGTGGAAAAGCTACTGTAACTTACTTCAGTAAGATTTTAAGAGTAGGGAAGACTGGGCCTTGTTGTCTCAGAGGTAACATGTCTCGGGGGCTGTAACTCTAGAACTAAAAGGTTTAGAGCAAAAAGTCAAATCATACAAATGTTTGCCCTCTTGATAAGAGATCGCCTACGCTGGTTAGAACTTCGTGAAAACAGTCAGATGAGGACAGGTGGTGTGTTTTTGATGCCCTGAAGTAAAATATGGTAAGTGCAGTATTTCTTTTCTATGTGTTTGGCTATAAAAGAACCAAAGAGGAAGGTTAA
The DNA here is from genome assembly GCA_900302295.1 of Parasudis fraserbrunneri. Taxonomy (NCBI): domain Eukaryota; kingdom Metazoa; phylum Chordata; class Actinopteri; order Aulopiformes; family Chlorophthalmidae; genus Parasudis; species Parasudis fraserbrunneri. The sequence continues at coordinate 7,293 of OMKL01002901.1, forward strand.
GCTTTAATCTGATTTTATTTGAATGTTTACTTCAAGCTGTGAGCCCAGGATATGGGCATTTGTGATGGATATCTGGTTGGGGCAAGTTGTCACATTGATTTCTGGGCATGTTGTCAAATAGAAAACTCAATAGCATGAATGGAGATTTAAAAATGTTTTGAATTGAATACAAGACAGAGTTGTTTTGGTGTATTTAAAGATGTAACTTTATCAGAAACAGGCCACCATGTACTGTATGTCACTATGGTATATCCTCTGGAACCATAGAAGTTATACCAAATCTATTACGCAGTTTTGTATAGGGTAAAAACTAGGAGTCACAACATTAATTTCACTGAAGTAATTTTTGTGAGTTCACACAAATGAACAAATTAACATCAATGTGATTTGATGTACAGGACCAAACAAATGTTTTTTTCCCCCCAATTCATTATATTGTCAAAGGGGCACACATTAGTTCATAGTTTTGGTTTTCAGAGGCTGACACCTTTTTGAATAAATATGTTTGTTTTACACATGGATTGCTTAAAAAGTTATAATTATTCATTTTATTTCTATAAACAGTATGCCCCACCACATGTGTCAAGTTGTCACAAGTTGTCAAACTGGAAATTATTTTTGTTTGCAATTATTTATTAAAAAAAGTAGTAATGGCCATTTTTAGATAGGGCTGGGCGATTAATCAAATGTAATTTTCAATTACGATTCTGGCTTCCAACGATTATGAAAACAAGATAATCGAGATAAAATTTATTTGTTTTTCAGATGAATTATATTAGCAGTTCAAGGAAATCCACTGTTAAGTAAATTCATGATGTTTCCAAAGTCAATGAGTAATTGTGTTAAATAATTGTGATATCAATATTGACCAAAATAATCATGATTATGATTTTTGCCATAATTGAGCAGCTCTATTTTTAGATGTGCATTCAATCTATTTAGCACTGCAACGCTTAGAAATACATCTTTGAGTAAAAAGAGTGACTAGCCCCAGTTTCCCCTACTTACTCAAATAAATGTAAGAGCGGCACTCCAAAAAGTACTTAGGCTCGTAAGTTACTTTTGAACAAAAATCAAAGATGTGCATGCTCCAATATCATCCCCCCAGAATTAACTGAATAATGTTATTCTTTCTGGTATGATCTTTGCAAATATTTTGATCAGTCACTGTACAGTAAGTTCAAGGTTTGGTTGTCGTCCATTTTTAATCTTATCAACAAAGCTTGTATCAGTTACGTCCAAAATGAGGTTTCATTCATTGTACTTTTATATCCAAAAATAAAACTTACTGAAGTAAAAGTGGAATGAAATACTTAAAAATGTCTTCAAATAGGAGTAGAAGTACAGGCTTTTAATAGTACTCAAAATGTGCTTTCAAAATATTCTATTCTAACTTGAATGTAATTAATTACTTTCCACCAGATTCCAAATAATTGCCATCAGTGATATAGGCTACTTTAAGAGAAGCAAGATGAGAGAGAGTGATCCATATTTCATTTCATGTTTTAATGACACAGTTACATTGTTCAACACAGACATTAACCTGAATTAGAATGTTTTACAGTTTCACACATCCAACAGAGCGAACAGTTAAAGAGCGGTAATAGCAACAGGGAGGAAAGCATGCAAGAAATAAATAATACAAATCAGAATTTAATTCTTCTGGCACAGTTCACTTCATCTAAAGAATGATAACAGGACCCTTAAAGAGGAGAGAAAAAAATAAAATAAAAACTATTCTTCAAAGCGCCAACCTTTCCCACAGAATTTATTTTTCTGTAACAATGTATTGCACAATACAGTATGCTTCCCTACACATATAAAACCAAGCCTTTTGCCATTTATTCAATTATGTAAAGGTAAAAACAGGGCCATCCTGAGCCATTGCTTTTGGGAAAACAAGTGCTGCCTTTATCCACCATTTTACCATTTCAGCTTCCTACTGTATGCATCAGTGCTTGCTTCACAGGAAGGATGTGTCTCCAGCACATCAGATGAACCTTGAAACTTCATTAGTAGATTTATCGGTAGGTCATGGGAGAGACAGATGCCAACCTGCAAATCTTTGCCTTTCTAAGCATTACATTTTGCCCTCATGTATAGCCTACCATATGATAAATAAACGGGTTGGAAAGTGGCTTATGAAACAGTGTTTTTGAGATTTTGGTGGGTTTTAACAACAGAACAGCCCTTATGTGTTTGCCATCTACTATATCTTAACAGAATGCGGAGAAGGAATAAGACATGACACACTTTGGCACAAATCTAAGTTTGTTTAACATCTAGAGTCTCACACCTACTTATCGAGAACATGGTTGACTTGATTGAACCCATCCTATCCTATGACATCAGAGAGAGAACCCCAGTGGAACACGGGTAGCCTGATACTCTGTTTGCTCACTCCAGTGCAGCTGCCTTCCCTCCCTGGGACAGTCTGCAATAGCCTCATGTCCCACCACCTCCACTCCAAACAAATGTCCCGCTGCGGGGCCAAAACTCGAAAGCAGAAAATAAGAAAAAGACATTTGTAGCTTTTGGTTGGATTTTGGTCATTTGTAAGTGGTCATTGAGTTTGGTTTTGTTCGGTTTATCTCAGGGCTTATTTGCAGACAAGAAGGCACACACAAAGTTCTTACTGTAGGATTGAACAGAATTGTCATTACATTATTTGATATGGATATGGTTCGTTAACACTATGCATTATGCATTTTACTCTTACTACAGAAAGACTAAGCTGTTGATACATCTTTTCAGTCTCTGCGATTAGTGTGCCTCAGATGTTTTATTAAAGCTCTGGAGTTTTCAAGTAGTTTGTACAGAGAAGTGAAGAAAAGATAATAAAAAAACAAATCATCACTCACACGCAAACACACTCACCACGCATTCATTATATCTCTGCAAGGCTTTGTAATGTAAGAACACTCAAAGCAATCAGTAGGCTTTCCAAGGGAGATGCTCCTATCATCGTGACAGAGGCATTATTAGACTTCTAGAAAACAAGCGCTTTGATTGCTTGAATGACGAATCGATGCATCTCCAGATCAGCCTGTTGGTTGAGTGTGTTCTTTTCTATTGTGCCATGAGCACGTGTGTATATTAGACACTTTGGTTAACTGGTACAGTTGAGTTGTAACCTCATATTTTCTGGTCTTACAATACACATCGTGCCAAAGCCTAGAATGGCAATGCAAGAGTACTTTGGTCTGTGCTTTTATTGGTTTTGGACAACAAATGGTGTGTAATGGTTGGTTCTGTGTTCAGTTTGGTAATGGGAGACACATGCACACTGAATATAAGCATAGCCTATGTATAGAGTATAAAGAGTGTAGTTAAATGCCAGCAATATACTGTGTGTGTGTCTCACTAGAAGACTGTGATCAAAAAGGTGAGATTCAGTGGAAATAATTATTCTTTAACATGATCTGTGATGACAACTCCTCTGTTATCCAGTTTGCATGTGCATCTACTTGTCTGCTCTTAGCCCAGCTTTTAAAGTCCAGGTCCGTTTCTCCTGGCGGTTAGCTGTATGGTCACAGGAGGTAGTTGGTGTGGTGGGCCCGTGAGGACAGGGTTGTGGTGACAGTGGTGAAATCAGACATGGGACAGAAGGGAAGAGGAGCAAATCACACAAACAGGCTGGAGTCAATGCCATACGTAGATAACATGTAACAGACACACATAACCACTACACACAGATGCAGGGGTACCTTGCAGCTTATCATATCTGAATTGTATATTACTTTTCCAATAGGGCCAAAGGAAAATAGATCATATACATAATATGTAATGATGATAAATTAAAACAAGCAATAGCTTAATGCAAACCAATGTCTGACTTTTCATTTTGCCAGGATATGTTACTCCCTGTAAGAAGAAAATGTCAGACATTCCTTTCAAGTTTGGTCCATGTTTAGAGGTATATGGCCAATTATTTAGGGATTACAGTCATCAAAATGTTTTGTTTGAGCATGGCTGCTACACACTCTCTTTACTGCTTTAAATTGTTTTGTTTTTTTATTGTATATTTTCATCAGCGTTTTTGACATTTTGAGACACCACAGCGCTAACAGTCTTCACAGACAACGCACAAGGGGGGGTGCTCCTGTTTTCTTTCCTTGGAAAGAAAATCATCTGTGCCACATTGTCAGCATTGAAGTACCTTTAGTTAATCACTATTCAAACTGCATCTGTACAGTTAATGAAGGAAAACTGGAGCAACGTGAAAAAAAGACTGGGTATCAAATCAGCTTTGAGGTTAGATTTACTGTAGCTTAACACTGGTGTATCACTGACGCCTAGAGTAACTGTAGGTGACTTTTGGTTTACCCCGGGGCTGAGGGACACAGTCATATCTAGCCAATACACATATAGACAGGTTGCTGGGGGTGAGGAGAGAGGATCACTGCAGTGGCTCTACAGTCCAAAGGATGGCAATGTTTCACACAGATTCACAAGACTTTATAGGCATTGGGGGGCAGGGTTTTGACTTGAAAAATTTTACTTCCAAAACTTAGCTTCATTTCAGCCGGGCCCACACCTCTCCTTGTCTCTCTTGCCGACATCATTGTTTAGTCCTCTTCAGCAGGAAGTAAACTGACCTAAGCTTGGCTTCACTTGGTTCACTCTTGATGACTGGTTATTTCAATATTTCTTGTCATGCTGTTTGAAGGTGTGTGCACTAGGTGATGATGCAAGGATGGGACATCACATCCTAAACGAGTCAGATCCAACCATTCTGCAGCTGAATCAGCGGCAACAGATTGAATCTAAACATGTTCACACCATAACAGTCATCAGTGCCAACTGTCAGTCCCAACAGTGCAACAATCTATCCCGACCAGCTGACTCACCCAGATAGTGAAACCTAGTCTGTATGGACAACTTGGCTCAATAATTGGGGCAATTATCTTCTTGTGTGTCCTCAACTTTGGATGGATGAAGCATACTACAATATTTTGACAAGATTTAACCCCAATTATGCCATACCACAAACATAGAAGATCAAGACATCATACTTGTCAAAGACTTTCTTGAAATACTGTAGTGCAGAACATTTGGCTAGGTTGGTAACTTTGGACTTAATTGGTTCAAGAAATCAAGAAATAGCATAGTATCCATTCACCGTTAATCAGCTTTCCTCCGTTTTCAGCTACAAGCACTCTGTGGTTCTATATGGAGCCACTGGCTTCAGGTGACAACAGTCTCTTCTATGTAGGGTCACATCGTACTTTTGATTTTCTGTGAAAATTGAAGGGGTTTATGTGCTATGAGAAAAGACAGTTGATATAATTGAGAAAAGAATGAACTGTGAGAAAATCATATTCTGGATATTTAACTTTAAAGGTTTCTGTTATTTGGCAAACACATTTTTGGACCTCTTTAAATACTATATACATTCACATTAAGTTACTGATGTTACTTTAAATATATTTATATGTATCTATATTATATGACACCCTAAGGGGCAGTTGCTGAGGTTCCATTCAGTAGCTGAATTCTCTTCATATTGCACCTCCGTCCTCTCACTGTCTTACAATGCGAGCAATACAAAATATTCTACAAGAGGAGTTTCATCTCATTGATGTAGATACAACAAATCAAACAATAAGTACAACATGGGGCTTCCTCTCTTAATAGAGTGTCTTTGCTCTGACTTCAATCATCAGCCCAAACTAAAGGAGGAAAAATGAAAGCAAACCAAAACAAAGTCCATCTTTCTGGATATACACAAGGGCAGCACAGGTGGACACCAGCAACAAGAGACATTATTGAGAAAAAAAAAGAGAAAAAAAGGGATTAATATCTACAAGCAGGTTTGATCCTTTCCCACATAACTGCTCGGGGGGGGTTCTGTCCGTGGAGGGTTGGGGTCAGACGTGAGTCACGTGGTAGGGAGGAACATACATATACAGGGGAGGGGTGTGGGGTTGAGGGGGAGGTAGAAAGAGGAGAACCAAGTCTACACCACTCATTATGAGGCTCTTTAGTCTGTTTGTCATGCTTTGGAAAAGGAGGGAGAGAATGAAATGGTAACAGTTGAAATAGCTCCTCTTCACGGAGCTTTAAAAAAACAAAAAAAAACAAAATTAATTTAGAAACAATCTTTCCACACGTCTTCTCTGTACAATGCTTTCTTGGACAAGGTTTTTTCGAGTTTGTTATGAGGTTTTTTTGGCAGCTCCAGTGCCATTTATCTTCATTCCTTTGAGGCCAAGTAGCGTTTCCTTTTTGTCTCTCTGTCCTTTCTGTTACCGTTCACATAAATCACTCAGTGACACCATGTCCTTTCATTTCACTAGTCTGTATGGCTGGCAGGTTCACAGCATTGTCCACTCGGCTGTTCACTAGTCTAGGCCATCACTAGGGAATTGCTGTGGACTGGTCCAGACTGCAGGAGGCAGCTACAGGGTATAGCAGGGTAAAGTCTCTATCTGTCTGTCTGTCTGCGGGTCCTGCTCTGTTGCCTCTTTGCAGTCGGGCCCTCTCAAAGCTGGCTTATCTGCTGAGGAGGTGATGTTGCTTTGCGTTTGGTTATAAGATGAGTGCTTCTCCTTATCTCTTACATACTCACTTTGGCAGTGTAATACAAAGGTTTGGATCAGGTTATTCTTTCGTCTTTGAATTCATTTGGGTTCACAATGGTGCAGAGAGGTGAGTCCGGTGTAGATTTTCTTGGCTCGCTAGCAAGGTAGTTAACAGTTTAAAATTTATTTATGTATTTCGGTATTATTATTATTATTATTATTATTATTATTACTATTATTATTATATTATTATTATCATCATCATCATCATCATCATCATCGTCATCATCATCATCATTATTCATTTAGGATATTTGGACTTATCTTCATTTTCCCTTAAAGCCAAAAAAAGAGGTGTTTGATAAATAATTAGCCGTGTTGTGGAACAGTTACTGAGGAATAAATTGCACCGGCGGTTTCCCCCCTCTTCACTCCTCCGTTGTAAGAAAGGTATGTTCCTTGTCTGTCTTCAGGACGCCATCCAGGTGGTGCTGCCTCTCTGAGACGTGTATACCGGTAGTGCACATGTTGGGGCCGAGCGTTGCTCTCTCACTGGTGCTAAGTTAAAGGGTAATCCTATCCAAGTGCTAGTTATCTCCTGTACGTTGTTGTTTCACTGCAGTCATTGCGCCACACATAGAAGACGGCGTTTAATGATTTTATATTACTTAGGGCACATGTTATTCTTCTATCAGAGCTTACATCATCAGCAAACAAGTCTGATATGTTTCTTTTACAGGACACAGGGGAGAGGAGATGCTGCACTTTCCATGCTTTACACTGTAATGAACCCCTGACTGGAGAATCACTGAACATGGGAGTGGGTGTGAAAGAGAGAAAATCTGTTTAGTCTGAGGGACAGAAAGAGTGTGTTTCAATAGTTTTGGAGGTTGAGGAGTAGAGAAAACCAGGCCATCATCAGGTAGCTAGAACTAGACGCCAGCCAATGCAGTGTTGTCCTCCGGTAATCCACAACACTACAGGAGTAGCAGTCAAGAGGGTAGGAAGGGAGTGACGTTGGGAGGGAGGGGTGCAGTGTGCGATGAAGATTCCTCAGTTTGGTTTAGGATGGAGTGTGGGCACTGTAGCATCAGTGTCCAGAAAGGGGTCAGCGGTCAGCGAGAGGTGGCATCCAGCAGGGCGGGTGTAGCCGGGGTGGTGGAGCGAGAGGCACTGCTGGAGCTGCTCTCCTTGGGGCTGGCCGAGACACTTCCACTGCCACCGCCCGCAGACCCTCCTCCCATACCAGTCTGGCCCACAAGGGACAGGGGTCCTGGGGGTGTGCTCTCCGAGTGGGTGGGCGGTGCACTGGAGGAGGCTGTGGAGGAGGAGGGACACTGAGGGACACTGCTACTCCCAGGCAGTCCCTGCAGGCCTTGCCCACAGACATGGTGGTGCTTCTCCCAGTCTTTGTGCTGGCAGAAGGAGCCACAGTAGCGAGCCGTGTTGCAGCCACTGCAAGTCTCGCTGGCCTTCCTCCCGCAGTTCCAGCAGCTCTGGTTAGACAGTGGGGAGAGAAGGAAAGCGGGTTGATAAGTCTCATTAACCGGAATATTTTGTTATATATTATGTTTCAGCTGTTATGCTCCTGAGATATACCATACAGGAAAGGATTATGAGAAACGTATAGATTGTGCCTTCAAAACGTTTTATAGGAAACATAGTTTCTGCCTTCAGATAGCATTGCCTTACTTATTTGATCATTGATGTGTTTTTTTAATTATTTTTTTTTATACAATTCTATTAGATTACTGGTTGCCAAGCCATACATGGCAGATTCTCTCAATTCCTTTTAGGAATCCTACATGTGGATTTAGACCATACAGTCTTGTAAGATTTGTATCTTTTACATTATGGGATCAGAAGAAGAATCAGCTTTATTGCCAAGTATGACATACAAGGAATTTGACTTTGGCACAACATCTCCGCATGTACTTACACAAAAAAGAGCAAAAAAAACAAACAAACTAACTCTAATATAATCTTATATTACTATAGTTGACCATGAGCCATCCTATGGCAGTAAACAGGATACAGATAGTGCAAGAGGTGATGAGATAAATATAGACATCCAAAATAATAAATAAAACATATGTACAGTAGTGAAATGTATTGCACTTAGAGTATTGCACTTAAGAGAGGTACAGTGGTTGGAGTTATCAGTTAACTGTTCATGAGTATGACAGCAAAGGGGAAGAAACTGTTCCTGTGTCTGGTGTTTTTTTGTGTAGTGATCTGTAGCGCCTACTAGATGGGAGGAGTTGAAGCAGATTGTGTCCCGGGTGGAAAGGGTCTGTGTGATTTTCCCTGCCCGTTTCCAGACTCTGGAGGAGTACAGGTCCTGGATGTTGGGCAGGTCAGTGCCTATAATCCTTTCAGCAGACCTGACTGTCCGTTGTAGTCTGTTCCTGTCCAGTTCGGTGGCTGATTCATATCAGACAGTGATGGATGTGCAGAGAACAGACTCAATGACAGCAGTATAGAACTTGATCAGCAGCTCCTGAGGCAGGTTGTACTTAGCTGTTTGGTTAATTCAGGCTAAAAACCAAAGATGAGACTTCTATTTGGTTGTGTGACTATTTTTACCAGACCTTCATTTACTCTCTAACTCTTCACATCTGGATTTAATTTTAGGGACACGAGTCCTGGTCCAAGGCCACTAGCTTGTGTCACCAGCAGGCGGTGGTCAACAGCTCTGTAATGGCCTGTGCCTGGCACCCTGCTCCCGCCATCTGGGTCTGTCTGCCATTATTTACACAGGCAGCTGGGCTGCCTCCTTAATAATGAAATGACAACATGGTGCGGGCCAGGCCAGGCCAGGAGCAGCCAGCTGTGGCTCGCTGCAAAACCATCACCAGGCGGCCAGTCTCACACTATGATTGGATTACACACTACAGGACCACACTAGAGGACCAAGGGGACAAGTGAAGTGTGGGACAAGGAATGGAGGAAGGGAAGAGGGGTGAGTGAGTGAGTGAGTGAGTGAGTGACTGACTGACTAAGAGTGGTAAGGTGGGTAGTCTGTGATGCTCACTTCGCTAGAGTCCTCCTGCTGGTTGATGACAGTCAGTGCGTCCTCAGAGGCCTGCCGCTTGGCTTCGGCCAGTGCCCTCTCCATCTTGGAGCGCTCAGCGGAGATCATTTCATGAGCTTTCCTCTCCGCGTCAGACACCGCCTTCTGCAGCTCCGACATCGCTTGTCTTTTCACCTCGTTCACAGCCTCCTCTGTCGAGAGAGGAGAGAGAGGGGGGGAAAGAAAGGAGAGAGAGAGAGAAGGAAAGAAAGGAGAGAGAGAGGGAGAGGGAAAGAAAGGAGAGAGAGAGAACGTAGCAGAGAGGCGTTAGTCCCCATGACCGCTCTCTCCCGCTCATCCTCGGTCTGTCATCCTTTATTGAGACTGTCTAAGCTCTCTGCTTGTTTTTATCTCAGCTAACAGATGTACGTCATCCAAGATTTAAAACCTTCTGTCAGAATAAGAAAACAGCCAGAGTTTAATAATTAATTCAAACACGTCTGGTAGCAATCATTTCCAGTGCTGACAACAGCAGATGTCTCCAAACTTTGTTCACAAACTTATCCATTAACCCAATATTGCGGGGTTCCCTGCTTTTGACGGTTTTTCCTCCTATAGTCAGAATAAATGAATAGAAGATCAAGGGATTGAAGGACAAGAATGACAGTGAATGTCCTCCCTAGTCTGGTTGCGTATCTCTGCTACTGAAAGGCTTCAATGGATTAGACTTAACCCTGAGTTCTTCTGCTCTGCTGATACCAGCACATGGTGAGTGTTGATGTTTTTAGAACAGGCAGGTGTGTGGACTCCTTTACAGACGGCAGTCTAAAATAGAAGCTTGTCATGTTTTATAGGATAGGAATACAGTAGCCCCGTATACATTTTTCAGACATTACAGCTTAGAGCTCTGGGGGATACTCTGGAGAAAGGGCTTGTTCCATTTCAAACGATACCATTAATCAAAAAGTCAATTATTAAACTGATGTGTCATGACCACAAGAAATGACTTCTAACTGAACACAAGGACCAAGAAGATGTCCTTTTCATCAGGCCTCAAGGACAGTGAGATTTTAGTTTAATGTCTCTTCACCCTCCTTCGCCATCTCCTGTTGTATGTGGTTCACACACACACACACAGACACACACACACACACACACACATATACACACACCCACACACACACACACAGGTGGCCCATCAGGTGTGTGAGGCTGTGTAGATGGGAAGTGAGAGTGATACTGTGCTCTCCTCCCGCATCTCTCCAGTCACATGTGTAAAAGAGTGAACTCATAAATAACTTGTCATATTTGCTCACTGCTTCAGCCCAGTTGTATTCTACTGCTGTATGAAGAGCGACAGGTAGAGGAGGGCCTGGTCCACTCTCAGGTGTGTTTGTGTACATGTACGACTCTGTATGTGGTCATGCTTGTGTGCGCATGCATGCTTGTATGAGTGTGTGTTCATGTGCTGTATGTGTGTGTGTGTTTGAGAGAGAGAGGGAGAGACTCTGCTCATTAACTGCTGAAGTAGTTGGTATTCTGTTGAACCTCTCAACACCTCCCCCACACACACACACACACATACACACGTGTCTGTTTTTCTTCATCCTGTCTTTACCTTCATCCTTCATTTCATTTCTCCTCTTTTTTTTCTGCTTTTCTTATTGCCACCCACACCCCACCCCTCCTTTCACTATCGGTACTGTCCTGAGCTTCTCCATTATCAAGCCTAATGCATGCACCACTAAGATTAGTCTGCAAATTTAATTAATTCTTATCAAGGAGACTGCATAGCAGATGCTGGGGCAATTAGCACTTAATGGAAAACACGGGGGCAGCAATATTAACATTTTAATTCCGGAGGGATTTGGCAGGTCCTTGGGATGCGTTTTTTTTCTCTCTGCTTTTTCACACTTCAGATCTTGTTTTTCAAAGGTGCTGCAGTCTCTCAACCTGAACCAGACCAGAGAATACGTGTCTGGTTTTAATTAAAAGGAAGATGAGCTGCAGCTATGCTAGGAGGACTAGCTGGCTGCCGAAGCAGTGGTGAGATAGAGATGGTGCACACGAGCGCGCGCACACACACACACACACACACACACACACACACACACACACACACACACACACATACACAAATATATACACACAAACACACATACAAACTATAGGAGTGAGATGGTGGGAGAGAGTGGTGTTTGTTACTCACCCTGTTTGTTTTGCAGTTGCTTTAGTGCTGGGGAGAGCGGCATACTGGTAGTACCTGTATGAAAAACAACTGCAATTAAAAGAGCTTTTTTTCTGCTGGTGAAAATGCAGCACAGTATTTAGCAGACAGCAGCATAGATCTGTGGAGTATGACTGACTGCAGCATAATAGTACTGGCACTGGGGAGGAGCCAGGGCTGCAGTCTATATACACTTCTGTGTATACCCCCCTGGCAGACAGCCAAACAATCATTCACCAGGCTTAGGATATGATCATACCTGGTCATATAATGATACAATTGATCCCAGGGAGAGTGCATTTGATGCAATAGATCAACCAGCAGTATTGGATAAGGTTATAAACCTGTCACAATGAAAAGCAGTGTGAAACGAGTGAGAGCTTCTCTGTCTCTGGCCAGTGGAGTCCAGTTAAGCTATGACCCCAACCTGTGCTGCGCTGCTGTGGCCTGCCAGGGACCAGGTGACTGCATTTTCACTGCAGGTTTAACTGCAGTGGCCTTTCATAGTGGTGACAGATGGACAGCACTTAGTCCTAATGACACAGAGGGCCTCCAATCCTCTGGCCTTCTGGACCTGCGGCTGCAAGGCCTCTGCTCTGTCTGTCTTAGCTGCAGCAGCATCCCAGCTTGCTAGCGCATATCTGGGCCACAGGAAATGCCATACAATTTCCATATGTACTTAAGAGGTTGCTCATATTTGCTTACAACATGCAATCATACACCAAGCACATATACTTGATTGCTGTAATATTATATATAGTCTGGTCAGAAAGATTAACAAGCACACTACACCCCAGTTTTGTAAAAATCCACTTTCTAATAGCTCCATCTGTAGTTAAAACGTTCACTTCTGTGTTCTTCTTCTTCTTGTGTTCTACTTTTATTTGCTAAAGCTGCTGTGGAGAAGTACAGTGGATGGTCATTTCCATGGTAGCACATTTGATGAAAATTCAGCAGAAGAGGATAGTGGAAGCGATTGTTTTAACTACAGATGGAGTTATAAAAGTGGATTTTTACAAAGTTCTGGCGAGTTTTCTTATTCATCTCTTATCAGACTATATAATATTAGTAGTTGTGTAGTAGCTGTGCTTGGTGTGTGATTGCATGTTGTGAGTTTGAGCAAATATGTGCAAACTCATAAGTACATATGGAAATTGTATGACAGAAGCTGGGATGCTGTTACGGCTACGTCTGTGTGAAATGGTAGTCAGGGAGAGGGCTACGGTGAGAGTTGTCGGTAGTGGTGTGTGTGTGTGTGTGTGTGTGTGTGTGTGTGTGTAGACAGAACAGGGATCAGGTATACATGTTTCTTACCAGCTTTTCTCCAGATCTCTTCAGGTAGATATCCTGACGCAGGCCTGTGTAAGAAGTCTCGGTGGATCTCTGAAACACACACGCAGTCACATCTTCAGTCTCCATTACACACACAGACAGGCTCTTGGCCTCCCCAAACACACACCCAACTATCAACACGTCTCCTAGTTTTCAAACTTCCTTTTTGGGGCCAGTGCTAAAAGTCGGTTGTGACAAAAATCACTTTGTCAATTTGTTAACAACTTTCTTTTCCTTTTCAGGAAGTTAGTGATGTTGAGAAATGGAGAGGTGACTGCATGACCCCTTGACTTATCTAAGGTAGAGCATCCAAGTCACTGATGTCTCACTTGCTGGGTGAAACACATGTTACAGGTTACATTCTGTAAAGACCACAAAAAGAAATATTCTTCTGCACTTAATGGTACATTTTGCATTAGAAGCACGGATGGAGTAACCTCACTCAAATTAGTACATTTACTTTAATTTGCTGAATTTATGTAACAAAGAAAAATCTAAGACCCCAACCCTGACTCGAACATTTTGCTCCCATATGTCGTATCTATCTATCTTTCAGCAGCTGTGGAAGTACCTATGATCTGAGACTCGCTGCTGTTAGCTGTGTTGGAGGAGTTGTTGTGGTGAGGAAGAGGAGGAGGAGGAAGAGGAGGAGGAGGAGGGCGATGCTGTCCGTTGCTCCCACCTTTTTTCATCTCCTCTACGTCGCTGTAACGCCGTATCCAGTGGTTCATCTCCTCTCTGTCGGCCTCCTGGCAGCGCCGCAGCACCGTCAGAGAGCGACGCGTCTTCTCCACCATGTCCATGATGCAGTTCAGCAGCTGACAGAGGACATAGAAGAAGAAGAAGAAGAAGAAGAAGAAGAAGATGACTTTATTGTTGGTTTACAGAAGGCAATTGAAATTTGTCTTTCTGCATATCCCTCCTATATATACAGTACATACACATAGTCCCCTACGCATTTCTTCAGAGAGGTCAGAGGGCAGGGTTGCACGCAGTGCCAGCACCCCTGGAGCAGTTTGGGAGTTCAGTGCCTTGCTCAAGGGCAGTTTGGCAGAGATGGTGGGCATGATGAAAAAGAAAAACACACACAAAAAGTAACACACACCAAAGATGTAATACCAGCCACCCTCCCCAGTAACCGGCTTACAGCTGGAATACACCCTCATGTTGGTGCCGGGGATCTAACCGGTGACCTTAAGGTTACTGGTCGGCTTCTACCTCTGGGCCATTCTGCCACCCATCTGGCCATTATGATGAATGAGGTTTGTTTACAGTGCGCACCTACAGGACAATGGAGAGGGTAAAGACACCCTACCCCAATAAAACAGAGGAAATATAACTGCAGAACGCTATGTTGGCTGTTGCAAATTATTGTACTCTACATAAGGACAGAGTTACTCTTGGAACCATTTGGCAATAAAATATATACGTTTCAAAACACATGTTCCTGTTTTACACTTCCTTAGTAGAGGTGAGTGTATTTGTGTGTGTGTCTGTCTGTGTGTGTGCGCGTGTATGTGTGTGCTTGTTTGTGACTGAGGCTGAATGGCTATAAAGAAGTGCACTCTAACAATGGCACTGCAACAGCTGGGCTACTGATGAAAAAGCTGAACCAATTCATTCCACCCTTCTGCTCCATA